>ML796774.1:278531-304692 GCA_009831015.1 Picea engelmannii | reverse complement strand
TTGTGCCCTGCTTGGTTACTATTCTGACCAATGGGTAGATGAGCCCATCCTGGGTTTTCTGTCCATCTTCTCAAACGATGAAAAGCCCACAACACAATTCGACTACAACACCTTCTTGGCCGATAATATTCATGAACAATTCGAGAATTTTGGCACAGAGGGTATGTTCAGATATTCTTCCATACTGGCGTACATGTTCGTTTACTTCCAAGCCGACAAATTTAGTTTCTCCATGCAGAAGATGGATGCAGACGGACGGCCCCAGCCAGTCACAGCCTGGACTTCTCTTCTGAAGCGTAACTCTGCTGAATACAACTTCAAAGCTTTCATTGATCAGTTTTATCACCCAGTGGTAAGCATGTTGAGCGGCAGGCCTGAGCCACGAATAAATGAAGAGGTCCAGAGAATTCTACATCTCTCGGACAATGCAAAGACAAGAGACTGGTTCCTGTATCAGAATCACACTGAGATCAGAGTTTTCGGGTGCGAATTGGCACCCTACAAGCTGCCAAAATATGTACCGGTAAGAATTTTTGCATTAGAATATATTAGGCAGATAATGAATTCAGATGACATCCACTTTGTTTCCCTGAAGAAGAAGCAACAATTGCGAATCAAGGGGCAGATTGGTTCTTTCATCTGCAATAGTCGAGGCGCAGGGGAATAAGCGGATAGAATGTTGAGGGAGATGAAATTCTTTATGAGTTTCACCTGGCACTATGATCCATGCGGGATCATTTCGGAAATGAGAGTGAAAAATAAGAATATCCCGTATACTCACGAGTCAAAGCCAGAGATCGAGAAATTTGCAAATCAGACAGTATGGGTGCCCGACACTCTGATGGACGTGGAACAACAAGCTGAAGTGGAACCTCAGGTGCCCTCGACGAGTGTGCCACCCACTACCACACCTCAGGCCCCCAAGGAGAAGAGGCCCCGACAGGAGTCGTCTCCTCCTGTAACAGAGGTGTCATCAGAGGAGTTCCAGATGCACACCAAGAGGCCAAAGACAGTTTCAACGCCTGGTGCGACAGTAGAACAAGAGGCCCCACCTACCACAATAGCTACCACAGGGGTCAAGCCAGTCATTTTGTCTTTCGGTTCGAGCCAGCGTAAAGCAATCACAACAGCAATACCGAAAAAATCCACAGATTCTCCCGTGGATACTTAGCCAAGCAAAACCGGGCCCAAGTTGGGCATTTTCGAAAAATATGAGTTAATCAAGAAGAAGAACCAAACCCTCACTAACAGTACTTATGCCCAGTTCTTGAAGCAGTCATCCACAACTCAACATAGGCTTCTTTCAGCATTTGACACAGAAAAGGGTAGGATGCACATGGCCTACCTCCAAGCACAGGTACCGGATCCCAAGGTGATCTCAGACTACAAAAGGGCCACGTTCGAATTCCAGGCAAAGGACGTGCATCCAACAGATCAGATGGATCTGCACAAACAAACAGGGGAGATGGTTTTTCACACATTGGCCCATGCTTTAGCTTCTGCAGCAAAGTTTCAGGTGTCTTTGAACAATGCTCAGACACAACTCAAGCTGGAGAAAATATCATCTTTCGCGAAAGACAACAGAATCAAGACGTTGGAGGAGCTGGTCCTCAAGATCGGTTATGACCCTGCAAACGTCAAGGCTGCTGAAGAGATGATAAAAAAGAAAAATGCTGACATCGCATCTTTAAGAAAATAGTTGAAACTCCCGCCCACAGAGGACTCATAGGCAAAGGAGATAGCAGAAAAGGAAGGTGAGAAGGATGAGATGTTAAAATTACTCATGGAGCAGAATGCTCAGCTCAAAGAGATGGAGGCTGAGATGGAGAGACTCCTAAAGGAGAAAGAACAAACAAAGCCAATGGAAAGCATTCCATTGAGTGCTATCCCAATTGAAGGTTTGAGCACAACAACAGTTACAGCCATTCCGTCTGCTACACTAGTGTCATTACCCGAAGGAGCAACAGACCTTGCCAAGTCCATGGAGAAGATGAACCTGCAAGAGATAGAAATCGGTAGGCTTAAGAAAGAACTGGAGAACCTCCAAGAGCTCAAGACTTCTTTCCAAACAAGCCTATCCAAAGAAAAGCAGGTAAATGAGCATATCAGGAAGGAGTTACAACAGCTCCAAAAGCAGACAATGGCAGGGAAGACTTTGGCTGAGGTCAAAGAGATTGTATGGACAGATATCACCAAGTCCATCAATGAAATCTGGCCAATGATTCAAATTATGTTTGAACAAAATGAATTGCTCGAGAGAAGCAAACAGGCCGTTGAGAAAATCAGAGTGGAGCTGGGAGACATGTCAACACAAGCAAATGAGATCATCAGGTTCCTGAATTCCAAGACCAGAGAGGAACTTGAAAACTAAAAATCGAGGACAGAACGGAGACTATACTTGAAGTAAAAAGGGTCTTAACCAAGAGAAGTCTAATGCTGCAGCTTGAGGAAAAGATTCAAGTCATGGATCAAGGAGTACAAAAGTTCTTCAATAAGATAGATGCTCTCCAAAAGAAAGGCCTGCCTGGTCTGAAGGTCATTAATGACAAACTAATGACACTCCCTGACTACAAGAAGAGATTGGCTGAATTGTCTAAGGACAATTCCAAGTTTGCAGGGATACAAGGAAGCATCACAGGCAAAGCATTCATGGATGCCCTGCAGTTGGATATTAGTATCCAACACGAGATCAAACACATATTCATCGTTAAGCCTACATTTGCTAAGTATACAGACATGGATGAAGTGTATCGGAGATTACTTAAAGTCACAGTGCCAAGTCATCTCAGATAGGAAGAACTTTGTGACCTACTAGATTAGCAGATGAGCTGTCACATCCAGTCACCTGTCCAGTCAGAAGAGGTTGCGAAGGCACCTCGCCAATGGCCTACCCCATAAGTTCTGCATGCAGTTGTAACGAGTCATCAAGCAGTTTTGATTAGTTAAATTAGTTAGACTAAAAATAGAATGAGCACGTCCTGATCAGTTATGACAGGAACGTTTGTATTTTGAATTATAAATGCTTCATCTTTCGAAGTATTGGGGGTTGTTGATTCGCACACCCTATTGCTATCAAACTGTACTATTTTTTAAGAGATCTGCCATTAATAAAGAAGAGGCACTTTTACAGGATTCTTGCGTATGTTCACTGGTGATGTTGATTTTCTAAGTTGAATGTTTTTCTTTCTTTGTAATCATTTTGTTTTCTGGAACTAATCTTTATGAATAGCGTAACGTTGTAGGATTTATCCTCGATACCCTGTTTCCGATTCTAAAGATTTAAATGTTTATCTTCTAATATCTTCAATTAAGAAATTCTTAACTGCTTGTTAGTTGAAGTTATTTTCCTTATCTTTTCTTCTGTCCATCATTTCAATTTTTAAAGATCCAGTGAGTGTATTATCTCGCCCTGTGAAGATCTTCTTTGGCATTTCTGGTTGTTTCTCATATCTAATTAAACACGGACCCCATAGCCCAATGGATGTGTAGACTGTCTCAACCAATTTAAAAAACTCTTTGACAACAAAACCAACAGTTTCTTTACCTAGCCTAATACCTAAAATTAAAACAAAGCTAAATCATATAGAGGGATCCCTCTCTGAAGCTGGAAGGGCTAGATCCCAGCTTTAAAAGCGGTTGGATAAGGTTACCTTTGTAGATTTCTTCTCTTTCAACCTCTAGGAAATTTACAGAGCGCTAACATAATTGGCGACTCCACTGGGGAAGAACTAAAACTGACAATCTCACGTTTTCTTTCCCCTAAAAGAACGTTTGATTCTGAGAAGAAAGTGATGTTAGAGGTTGATTAAACTTTGTACATAATCTTTTCGTACTCACAAAATTAAAAAGAATAAATATATATATAAACCAAAAGGAGTTCTGGCTCCCAAGAAAGTTCACACTAGATCTCATCCAGACCCATAACCCTCTACAGCAATAGATAATCCAAAACAGTTGCTCAGGCGAAAGACCTTAGTCACCAGTTCAGTGAGTTATATTCCCCTTCCTAAGTCTCCTTCTTTTTCCGGAGAACCAGATATCTTTCAAAACCTTGATCTTGATCCTTTTCTGCAACGAAACTTGATTAGAACTTGGTCTGAAACCTTTGTGTTTAGGCTCCTCTTTGACCCAACTGTGTTGCAACCCCGAACCCCCGAAGTTGTGTCTCCTACGACTAAACTACAAACCACTACCTCAGCTCCGCCCAGTCCTTCCTCATCCTCGTCTTCAGTCGCTACCTCTCCAGCCATCCAGGTCATCGTCCCACCTCCTCCACCCGTCATGGCGGCTTGATATGCCCCTTTGGTGTTGGCTGCACCTCTACATGCCATGCCCCAGGACTACCAGACTAGACTTCCACAGTTCGATGCAACCAGAACTTTAAACGCACAACAACATGTGGATAAAATGAACGACTACTTTGATTTGCAAGAAGTTGATGAAGTTGATGTTCAAATGAGACTTTTCGCCCAGAGTCTGACAAGAGACGTCAAGAAATGGTTCAAAGCCTTACCCACCGCCTCAATCCCTAACCTTGTCACGTTCCAAAGAAGTTTTCTTGACAGATGGGAGGTAAAGAAAAACCCCCTACAAATACTGTCAGAGTATGAGAATATAAAAAGAAATCAAGGAGAGACGGTACAAGAGTATTTCACCCGCTTTAACAACTTGTATAATGCAATCCCAACTGAAATCAAACCTCCCCAGGGCTTGGCATTGATTAAATTCCCTGATGGATTCGATGCTGACATGTCATATCAATTAAGAGAGAGAAATGCCGCTACCCTTGAAGACATGCAGAAGAGTGCTATTAGTGTGGAGGCCAATCTGTTGGCGAAAAGGGCCCGTCAGAGGACAGAAAGGAGAGTGACGATCAAAGAAGAACCTTCCACGTTGACCACAGATTCCAAGTTGGATTCTTTGGCCCGAACGATGGAATTAATGATGGAAAGAATGAATTTATCCGACAGAAACCCACCAAGGGACAACGCACCTGCCCCCCAGATTCAGAACCCCAATTTCAGGAGAAACACTCCTCAGATTAGACAGAGAGATCCTAGAGATCAAAGAGAGCAGAGAGGCCCAGATCAGCCGATCAGACCTCCTCTACAGGAAAACTATGCTGATGAAGGGGGAGAGGTGATTGAAGAATTGGAAGACACTCACATTAACCTCATGGGCATTCATGATAATGAGGCCATTTTCCTCACCCAAGAAGAGCAGGAACTCTTTCTGCTAAATCAAACTAAGGTAAGTGAGGAAGCCGAATATGCGGAACAACAGGCCTTTGAAAATGCTATTTTGGAGGTGCACCGTCAATACAATCTGCGAAGTAAGAAGACAGAAGGAAATTCCTCAAAAAAGATGGCCGAAACGCAGAAGGTAGTTGAGACTGAGAAAACTCCTGAGAAGACTACTGCTGAGAAGGCTTCTGAGAAAAGTAAAGCTGACACCCCTGTGAAGAAAAACATCACCATTCTGAAAAGGCCAACACATCTCGAAGTTTCACCTATCAATCCTCCCAGTACTTCTGAGCGGAAGAATATGATGGACCAACCAGAATCAATGAATCAGGCCCGAGCTCTTGCACCTTTTAGCCTGGAGGGAGAATTGGCCAAAATAAAAATTCCTATCCCACTTACAGAGTTAATGAACAGAGGTTGTTATCATTCACAGGTACTAAAAGCATTAGCCATTGAACCTGACATAGGCACCAAGGCCTTGACTATTGGATCAGTGACTCATTTAGACACTGTGAACCTTACTGACGATCATCCTGAACTCCTTTTCAGACCTGAAGTAAATGGTCGAGATGATACCGGTGATGTAGCCTCCTTTTACATCAGTTTGAACATACACGACTTGATTTTACACAACACCATGCTGGATTCAGGTGCATCACACAATCTGATGCCTAAAGTAGTAATAAAAAAACTGGGATTGGAGGTCACTAGGCTTTACAAGGATCTACACTCATTTGACTCTAGCAAAGTCAAATGTATTGGTTTGATTAACGATTTATGCATCACCTTGGTCCAGATCCCTTCGAAAAGCATGGTAATGGACGTGGTGGTTGCAGACGTCCCACCAAAGTATGGTATGTTGCTATCCCAGTATTGGGGAGCTAAGTTTAAAGGAACCCTGCAGCTGGATATGTCTTACGCCACTATCCCAGTGTTTGGACAACAGAGGAGGTTATACAGAGAAACCCTGATGAAGTATATGGTCAGCAGCCAAGAGAAACCTCACAATTATCCGCTTTACTCTGCTCATTCCAATTTAGATTCGTTCATCTTGTACAATGATGGTGATACTGGGGAGTCAGATATTCAGCTGATAGAAGATGTATCTGGCCAAGATGAAGGTCCAGAAAGTGGTGAGGCAGCAAAGATGAAAAATGTGATCATTGAAGACTTCCCCGCTGATTTCTGGAGTATGGATTTTGATGGAGCTGTGAGTAAAGAAGGAGAAGGAGCCGGAGTCTGGTTGCATAATCATCTAAAAAGGTATTCAGAAAATCATTCCTACAAATTAAATTTCCAGTGCACCAACAATGTTGCCGAGTATGAAGCTTTAATGCTCGGTCTGAAGCTGTTGAAAAAAGTTGGTGCTAAGAAAATAATGGTAAGGGGTGACTCTGAATTAATAATCAAACAAATTAAAGGTGAGTATGCTGCTAAACACCCGCGCCTTAGAGCATACAAGAACGTTGTTCTTGATGCTTTGAAGTGTTTTAATGAGGTTGACTTGCAGGTAATTCCGAGAGGACAGAATATTCTGGCCGACGAATTGGCTACGTCAGCAACTTCCTGCAAGATTCCTTTTCGCCAAACTCGCCCATACACTGTCGAAGTGAAATGCAGACGGACGGTACACGATAATATCAGGTATTGGCAAGTGTTTGGAAATGACGATCAGATAGAGGACTTTCTGCAATGCAAGAACGATTTTGAATGTACCAACATAGATTTAGAAAACGAAAACAAGAATGTAAATAATTCTGAGTTTGAAATAGATAGTTTAAATACTGTAGATACAGTACATACAGTAGATACAGTAGATTCAGGAGAGTTAGGGGATGAAGAAATGGACGCCGATGTTTTACAATTGAAAAGCAACGTTTTACCTAGAGGGCTTGTCCCTTTAGAAGATCTGTTTGACAGTGACGATGTGGCTAAGAAACCAAAAATAGAAGCCCATGGACAAGATGTAGAGGACTACAATATAGGAACTGAAGAGAAACCTAGGATGGTCAAGATATCCAAATCATTACCCCTAGAACAAAAGCTTAAATACATTGAGCTATTCAAAGAATATTCAGACGTTTTTGCCTGGGGCTATAAAGATTTGAAAGCCTATGACACCAACATCATACAACACAGGATTCCCATAAAGGAAGACCAGAAACCGTTTAGGCAGAAACTTAGGAGGATAAATCCCAAGTTGCTCCCCCTGATAGAAAAAGAGATCAAGAAAATGTATGATGCCAAGATCATAGTCCCACTATGGTTCTCTAAGTGGGTTTCTAATTTAGTCCCTACACGTAAGAAAACCGGGGAAATAAGACTCTGCATAGATTTCCGAAACCTGAACAAAGCATCCCTGAAGGATAATTACCCTTTGCCTAAAATGGATCACCTCCTGCAAAGAGTGGTCGGGTCCAGTCAAATTTCTCTGTTAGATGGTTTCTTAGGCTACAACCAGGTCCTAGTTCACCCAGACGACCAAGAAAAAACCGCTTTCACCACACCATGGGGCACTTTCATGTATGTGAAGATGCCTTTTGGTTTGATGAATGCAGGAGCCACCTTCCAGAGGGCAATGGATATCGCCTTCGTAGAAGAAGCAGGGAAGTTTATTGTCGTTTATCTAGATGATGTGACTATGTTTTCCAAATCTGATGATGAACACCTATGGCACCTTCAACGAGTTTTCGAAAAGTGTAGGAGATTCAGGATTTCTTTAAATCCCAAGAAGTGTCTTTTTGGGTTAGAAGAAGGCAAACTGCTGGGACACATCATCTCTAAAGAGGGAATCAGAATTGACCCCAGCATAATCGAGGCCATACTAAAGTTAGAACACCCAAGAAACCTCAAAGAACTACAGTCGTTTATAGGGCAAATTAACTTTCTTCGAAGGTTCATTCCTAATCTGGCCGAGCTGCTCCGAAACATTACAAACATGCTAAAAAAGGACGTAAAAATAAAATGGGACTCTGAGTCGAGACAATCCTTTGAACAAGTAAAACGAGCACTCATAGAAGCACCAGTTCTGATCAGTCCCGATTTCACTAGAGATTTCTATCTTTTTTCTTTCGCCTCTGAACATACTATAGCAGCGGTATTACTGTAGAAGAACAGTGAAGGGTATGAACAACCCATAGCTTTCTTCAGCAAAGCTTTAAGAGACGCTGCGTTGAACTACAATATCATGGAGAAGCAAGCTTTTGCTTTGGTAAAGGCTATAAAGGACTTCAGGGTCTATATTCTTCATTCACACACCATAGCTTATGTTCCAAACACGGTAGTAAAAGATATATTGACACAAGACAACCCTGATGGGAGAAGGGGAAAATGGATTGCAGTTATTCTAGAATATGACATAGAGATTAAGCCCACAAAACTGATCAAAGGCCAAGGCCTCGCTAAACTGATGGCTGAATCTAACTTCCAAGCTCTTGACATTAATTTTCTATATGTGGCAGATGAACAGGGTGAGATGACGACTCCAAAAGTTAGAGAGGTATTTATCAACTCTCCATGGTATGCATACCTTATATTCATTTTACAAAATTTACAAGCTCCCCCTGGTTTAACTAAGACTAAAGCTAGATTTTTAAAGTTGAAGGCATTGAAATTCTGTATTCTAGAAGGAAATTTGTATTGGAAAGACCCTGTGGGTATTCTTTTAAATTGTTTACTGAAAGATGAGGCTGATAAAGTGTTGCAGGAGTTTCATGCAGGAGAATGTGGTGGCCATTTGAACTGGAAGGTTACAACAAACAAAATACTCAGAGTTGGATTTTACTGGCCCACCCTGTTTGCAGATGTACATCAGAAAGTAACAACATGTCACCAATGTCAACTATTTGAGGGTAAAAGGAAACTCCTTCCTCTACCTCTTAAACCAATTTCAGTTGAGGCTCCTTTCCAGCAATGGGGACTTGATTTCATTGGAGAAATACACCCTCCGTCTTCAGGCCAACATAGGTGGATTCTTACTGCCATTCATTATTTTACCAAATGGATCGAGGCTATACCAAGCAGGCAAGCCACCAACTCTGTTATTATCAAATTTCTTGAAAATAATATTTTGTCTCATTTTGGTTGTCCCAGAAAGATTATTACTAACAATGCAACTGCCTTTCGGTCGAAAAAACTAATAGATTTCTGCAACCGTTACCACATTGGCTTGGGGCATTCCACAGCCTACTACCCTTAGTGGAATGGGTTGGCGGAGTCCTCAAAAAAAACTTTGGTAAATATAATCAAGAAAACATTGCAGGAAAACAAAAAGTCATGGCATGATAAGTTGGTATTTGCTTTATGGGCAGATAGACTGACCACCAAAAGGTCAATTGGTATGTCACCATACCAGCTGGTTTATGGTACTGAGGTTGTTTTCCCAACTTCTTTGGGAGTCCCTGTCATGAAGTTACTTCAGGAGATACAAGCTGAGCCAAATGACTCCCAGAGAAGAATAAATCAGATGATTCATTTGCAGCAGACTAGAGAAGATGTCTTCAACAAAACTCAGGTCGTCCAAGAGAACATCAAGAAGATCTTTGACAAACGAACCAAGGAGGATGATTTTGAGCTGGGAGATCTGGTGTTGAGATGGGATGCCAGGAACGAGGACAAGGGAAAGCATGGGAAATTTGACAATCTGTGGACAGGGCCATACATGATCCAAGATTTCAGAGGGAACAATGCCTTTTTGCTAAACAATGTTGATGGGTCAGATCTGCCAGGAGCACCTGTGAATGGCAGAATGCTGAAACATTATGTCCCACCTCAGTAAAAGATTGGAAGAACTCACTCTCCATTGTACATACCAGTTTTAATTTTCAGTTTTTACTTGCATTTTCTAAGTGAAGAACGTTAGTCAGTTGGTTGAAGTCCGAAGAGAAGGCCCTAAGCTGCTGATCACTGTTTTTCAAAATTTTCTTGAGAATAAGACCAACGAAGGCTACTAGGCAGATATGTTCAGAATGACAGGAAACTGGATTCTTGGCACTTAACAGGGCAAGTACCATCCCCAGGTGGAGCCGCTGTTATCACCCCATAAATTATGGGAATCAATTGATGACTTGGATATTATGGATATTATCTGTATTTAGTGCTTTTATTGGCAATTAATTTTTCATTTTGCAAATAATTTGAAGAAAAGAAAAAGAAAAAGAAAAAGAAAAGAAAAGAAAAGAAAAAGAAAAAGAAAAGAAAAAGAGAAAAGAAAGAAAAAGAAAAGAGGGCATAAAAGAATTGAAAGAGAAGCCCCATGCAATAACAGTAACTTGGCCATACCTTTCAAGCATGGCCAAGTTCTTTTTAAATTTGATGTTCATAGGTTAGTGAATAAATCTGGCCAGATTGTCTAATCCTGGTCAGATAGCCCCTAGGTTAGATTATTGAATAAATCTGGCCAGACTGTCCAATCCTGGTCAGATAGCCCCTAGGTTAGATTAGTGAATAAATATGACCAGACTGTCCAATCCTGGTCAGATAGCCCTTAGGTAGAGAAATTTCTTAACCCAACAGTTTAATCTGGGTTAATAGTCCTAGGAAGATAGGTTAGCATGTAGGTTAGTCGCTCGATTTACCTCACCACCCATGAAACCAGATTGATGAAAAGGCTACACCATGTCTCCATTGCCTTAGAATCGTTTAGATGAAGTCCCCTTTGTGGTGTAGATGTGAAAAATTGGGAAAACCCAAAAAATGTTGTATATCCTAAGTTTTTCCCCAAGTACATATTTCTCTGCTCCCAGCCTATGTTTCTTGCACTTGTCAACGGTCTCGATCAAGGCGCGGAGATCTACGGCTCACAGCGCATTCCAGACCCCCCCGACCATTCTTCCTTTAACCGGGGGGGGGGGTCCGGAATCGGAAATAACATGGGTGCTCATCTGGGCGGCTCAGGATGGAGCGCTTAAATCTACGATCCACATTGGATTCCGGACCCCCTTGACCATTCTGCCTTTAATGGAGGGGGGGGGTCCGAAATGGATATTAAAGAGCGCGCTCAGATCTGCGGCCAGGAAACAAGCGCGCAGATCAATGGATCACAATGGATTTCGGACCCCCCCTGGTGTCCTGCTTTTAACCGAGGGGGGGGGGTCCGGAACAGATATTTCTCTTCGGCGGGCCCCTGGTCATACGTGGTGTCAGCTTATTGGTCCTCAAGTCCCATCCCACACATGCTATCTGACAACTCCGTCACTCATAGATGTCATCCTCCACTGATTCCACTTGTCCCACTTGTTCCCGGGGTCGAGTCCCATCCCATAACTGCTGTCAGTCCCTACTGTCAGTCCTTTACCCTTTCCACTCATGACCAGCCCCTTATGGCACCTTTCATTTTCATCACCTCCAATCCCTAGCAGCCATGTCAACCATCCGTATGTTTTGACCACCGTCATATGCCATATCACCCCCAAGTGGCTCGTTGTCCATTAATGACTGGATAATCTACCCGTTGTCATGCTGACCATTTTCCCGCGTCCAACCGAACCCAGTTTTAAATAAAACTACCATTTACCCTTTTCATTCACTATTCGTCCATCGTGCCAGAAATTTTACTCTTCCGCCACCTTCATCCACAGTCCAGTCTATCCCACTAACATCGTTTTTGCAGGTACTGTTGCTGAAATGGTGTCAAAGCCAAGACAAGCAGAAGGAGAAGAGAATCCTTTTCTTCCTCCTCCCGTCGACCTAGACAAAATTCCCTTGGTTGATAAAGATCGATTGATCGCATATACCATTTGCGGCTTCGATTTTTCGGATCTTCAGTCATGGCTCCGGGAGGTTTTCCTGGACCAGAGTGATGAAATTGGACTCTGGGAGTCCAATTTGCCCCTGTATCTCTTTCCCCAGATTCATCATTTCCCCGAATTCGCCCTCAAATGCCAAGCCCATTACATCCCTGACCAGAAAGCCATCGTCTCTTCGTCTGGAGACGTCCTCTTCTTCATCACTCCCGAAGATGTTGACCAGATGATGTAAATTCCCCGTGCTGAATCTGCATCCCCATTCAATTTAGAAATCCTCACTGAGCTATATCAGAAAATGACCTTCCCTCAAAGAGCTCAGATATTTGAGCTTTTCCTCCCCTCTTCCGCTCAACTCCCTTCCACCAATCCCCCTTACCCTTCTTCACTTTTCTCCACCAAAGGAAATCAAATCATTTCTTCCCTTTGTGCCCTGCTTGGTTACTATTCTGACCAATGGGTAGATGAGCCCATCCTGGGTTTTCTGTCCATCTTCTCAAACGATGAAAATCCCACAACACAATTCGACTACAACACCTTCTTGGCCGATAATATTCATGAACAATTCGAGAATTTTGGCACAAAGGGTATGTTCAAATATTCTTCCATACTAGCGTACATGTTCGTTTACTTCCAAGCCGACAAATTCAGTTTCTCCATGCAGAAGATGGATGCAGACGGATGGCCACAGCCTGTCACAGCCTGGACTTCTCTTCTGAAGCATAACTCTGCTGAATACAACTTCAAAGCTTTCATTGATCAGTTTTATCACCCAGTGGTAAGCATGCTGAGCGGCAGGCCTGAGCCACGAATAAATGAAGAGGTCTAGAGAATTCTACATCTCTCGGACAATGCAAAGACATGAGACTGGTTCCTGTATCAGAATCACACCGAGATCAGAGTTTTCAGGTGCGAATTGGCACCCTACAAGCTGCCAAAATATGTACCGGTAAGAATTTTTGCATTAGAATATATTAGGCAGATAATGAATTCAGATGACATCCACTTTGTTTCCCTGAAGAAGAAGCAGCAGTTGTGAATCAAGGGGCAGATTGGTTCTTTCATCTGCAATAGTCGAGGCGCAGGGGAAGAAGCAGATAGAATGTTGAGGGAGATGAAATTCTTTACGAGTTTCACCTGGCACTATGATCCATGTGGGATCATTTCGGAAATGAGAGTGAAAAATAAGAATATTTTGTATACTCACGAGTCAAATCCAGAGATCGAGAAATTTGCAAATCAGAAATTTGCAAATCAGAAGTGTATCGGAGATTACTTAAAGTCACAGTGCCAAGTCATCTCAGATGGGAAGAACTTTGTGACCTACTAGATTAGCAGATGAGCTGTCACATCCAGTCACCTGTCCAGTCAGAAGAGGTTGCGAAGGCACCTCGCCAACGACCTACCCCAGAAGTTCCGGATGCAGTTGTAACGAGTCATCAAGCAGTTTTGATTAGTTAAATTAGTTAGACTAAAAATAGAATGAGCACGTCCTGATCAGTTATGACATGAACGTTTGTATTTTGAATTATAAATGCTTCATCTTTTGAAGTATTGGGGGTTGTTGATTCGCACACCCTATTGCTATCAAACTGTACTATTTTTGAAGAGATCTTCCATTAATAAAGAAGAGGCACTTTTACAGGATTCTTGCGTATGTTCACTGGTGATGTTGATTTTCTAAGTTGAATGTTTTTCTTTCTTTGTAATCATTTTGTTTTCTGGAACTAATCTTTATGAATAGCGTAACGTTGCAGGATTTATCCTCGATACCCTGTTTCCGATTCTAAAGATTTAAATGTTTATCTTCTAATATCTTCAATTAAGAAATTCTTAACTGCTTGTTAGTTGAAGTTATTTTCCTTATCTTTTCTTCTGTCCATCATTTCAATTTTTAAAGATCCAGTGAGTGTATTATCTCGCCCTGTGAAGATCTTCTTTGGCGTTTCTGGTTGTTTCTCATATCTAATTAAACACAGACCCCATAGCCCAATGGATGTGTAGACTGTCTCAACCAATTTAAAAAACTCTTTGACAACAAAACCAACTGTTTCTTTACCTATCCTAATTCCTAAAATTAAAACAAAGCTAAATCATATAGAGAGATCCCTCTCTGAAGCTGGAAGGGCTAGATCCCAGCTTTAAAAGCAGTTGGATAATGTTACCTTTGTAGATTTCTTCTCTTTCAACCTCTAGGAAATTTACAGAGCACTAACAGGATGCTTGGAATTAACTTCCTATGTGGTGTTGATCAATGGGTCTCCCTCGGGTTTCTTTTAGGCTCCATGAGGGCTTAGATAAGAATATCCATTATCCCCATTCCTTTTCCTTTTAGTGGCAGAAGGACTCAACATGATTCTCAAAGAAACACAAAGGAGGGAGGATTTGAAGGGAAACATGTTAACTGCTCAGTTATGTATAATTCATCTCTTGTTTGTTGACAATATCATGATTTTTTAACAGGGCATTGTAAGAGAATTGAAGAAGATCAAGGAATTGTTGGACCTTTATTGAAAATCTACAAGTATGGTCATTGATATGATTAAATCATAACTCTTATTCCATGAGTTATCAGAATAAGTGATACAACAAATGACCTTTATTTTTCCTATGAACTCGAAGGAGCTAGATTGAGGGGTCAAATATCTAGGATTTAGGCTAAAACCCAATGACTATCATTTTGAGGATTGGCTTTGGCCCTATAATAAGGTGGAGGCCAGAATTTCTGTATGGTGCAATAGATGGATGTCGCGTGTTGGGAGGCTTATTTTGGTTAAGTCCATCCTGGAGAGCATTCCAGTCTACTAGATGAAGACTCCAAAAGGTATATTAACCAAAATTCAAAAAAAAAGCTTCGGCTTCTTTTGGGTGAGTAAAAGGGAAAAAGAAGGTATATTGTTGGTTAAATGCTCTAGGTTAGCCCAAGCAAAGGAGATGAGGGGGTGGAGGCTTAAAAATATATATCTTTTTCGTCATGCACTTACGACTAAAAGCATATGGAGAACAATGAGTATTGAAGGTCTTTGAAAGAGGGTGACAATATCTAAATACTTAAAAGACTTATCCATCGAAGAATGGTTTGAAGTTGAAAGAAAACAATCCTAGGGAGCATCAATAGTTTGGAAAGCTATGATACAGGTTTTCCCTTTGGTTGGTAAGTAGATAGTGTGGCAAGTTGGAAATGGACACAGTCTTCGAATATGTGAAGATCCATGGATGGGAGCAGTGAGCAATTATAAATTATTGGAGGCACTTATTGGAATACTACCAAAGAAGGGCATTTTTTCACTTAGGGATGCAACACCACCAATTTGCAGAAATGCATGGTTACAAGGTTAGTTGAGAGTTGAAGACTTACAACTCCAAAATCAAATGGAAGAGGAATGCACACACTATATTCATAAATTTAATCATTGTGTTATCAGATCATTTGAAGAGGATGAACAAATTATATGGTCATGAAACAGGGGAACAGGTGCATATACCATCCAATTGAGATATGTAGTAAGAGTGGAAGGAGAGGTTGCCCCAGATAGAAAATGGTGGTGGAAAGTTGTATGGAAACTAAATTGTCCTTTAAAATAAAATAAAATAAATTATTCTTTGTTTGGCTTTAGCAAACAGGATACTCACTTAGGAAAATGGTCAGAAGTGGAATTAGGCAGGCCTGAACAAATGCATACTATGCAAAATCAATGCAGAATCGATTGACCATCTATTCTCTACATATTGTTTTTCTCAGCTTGTTTGGACGGAGGTCTCATCAGCCTGTGGGGTGTTGACTCATAAATTCTTCACCTACTATAAAATCCCACAAATTATTGCAAGACACACACACACACACACACACACACACACACACACACACACGCACACACACACACACACACACACATATATAATGAAATATTAGCAGGTGGGGTCCCCTAGGAGAAAACACATTGAGTGACTATTTTCAAGCATAACATTTCCATCAGCATGTTTGCATATCGTTATATAAGTTGTGATACAATTTTAGTTATGATGTTTCAAAGTAATGGTATATCGATCCAAAGTTCTTATGGTGTTTGTCAACACACATGTTAGGATGAGGCAAAATGCTTGTCTGCATTTGAATATGGAGTATGTCAGTTTGCAAAAATATCAAGTTATGGTAACTTCGTTTCAGTTCTCAGCATCATGGTGGCATTAAACATGGTATTTGAACGTGGTTTGTTCTATTCTTATGAATATATACACGATGAAAAGGTTATTTCCTATACTATGACCTTCAAAGCATAAAAGCTTACAAATTTGAGATATATAAGCTTTTAATAGTTTATATAGATTACATTGTTTGCTTTTTGAGTTTGATATATATACAAAGTGAATGAGATTCTTCGGTAGCATGCTCTATCAAACGAGTTATTTTCTCGCCTACTATAGAGCCCATACTACCCTCCATGAACTTAAAATCCATAACTTGGAGTGCGATAGGAAGACCATTTAATTGACCTATGCATGTTTGAATATCATTAGTTAAACATGTTTATATTTGAAAGAAAGTGATATGATCCTTATAAGATTCATCCTCATAATGAAGAGGATCGGAATGAGAAGGTTCATTCTCAGAATGAAATTGAAGAACACCTTGAGTGTACATGCTTCATCCATAGGATGTCGAGTGCCGCGATCAATTGGAAGTTATATTCTATCTGAACTATTCATTTGCAGATAATATCCCCATTCTTCACAAACACTTTTATTCCCTCTCAAGAATCTGATATAGAGCAAGCTCTCGCAATTATCGCATTGAACCCATAATCTATTAATTTTAACGTAATCAATACTTAGATTCTTGTTCATCTCCATCTCATTGACGTCCTTACTGTTAGAATATAATGGATGTGCTCGTTTAACCATAGACAATATAGCAATATTTTCACCCAACCATAGGCCGAAGTCACCCCCGAGCACCTTAACCTTGACAGAGAAATATTATGGAAGCAAACCCTAGGCTTAACAGCCAAACAAAGGTTGCACACCTCTCTCCAAGGATAGCGCACCAAGCAAGAATAACAAAAGTTGATCAGAGAGTCCAACCCCGAAAACCAAAAATGCAGATTGTAGAATTGTCGGTAGTAGCCGCTCCCAGGACTTGCGCACAAATTGGCCAATTGCAGTGCGCACAAGTGTACTTCTGCAGTTTTGAGAATGCTGGCCAAAATGAAGACTGACCTCCTATATTTATATTATTTCTATCAGACCGTCTAGGCCAACTTCTCATTCTGCATGCTAATTACTTAGTATATAATATTTCCTTTAGCCAACTTCTTCTCTTGGAGGCTAATAACCTAATACAAATCATTCTCTTGAGCCGACTTGTCTTGTAAGGTTTTTCATCAATTATTTAGGGTTTCTTCCCGCTTCCCGGAATATTCTATTCTCGTCAGGTTAACATGTGGAGGTAAATACCTCCCGCAAGTACCATAACATCAACACTCCCTCCATGCTAGGGAGGTATTGAAGGCAATGATCTTGAGCACAAACATACCATTGAATCGGTAACATCATCATAGTCGTACATACTATCTCATGATTAGATCATGAGCACCATCATCACTATCAGTGTCATATGACAATATCAATTGCATCATCTCTCAAAACCATACTCCATCTGAGTAATCAGACATGATGTTGAATAAGTCACTCACTCCAAGGAATGATACAAAACCCATTCTTCTAATCCGGGCATATGTCTTAGAAGACTAATTTTCCTGGACCATTTTCCGTCTGGAGAATCTATGTCCATCAGTACACTGATCATCTATCTAGCTGATAATCATTTTCAACACTTCTGATAGTTTACAAGGCAATTAGAGCAATGCCATTCAATAGAACACAACTGTGTCTATCCATAGTAGTACACAACTACAATCCAGTGGTACACTACCACACCAAGTAGCACACAACTACTTGATCAATGACATATAGTCACAATCAGTGGAACACATCCACCATAGTAGCATACATCTATTGTTCAAAGACATACAGTCTCCATGGAAATCATATCATCTGATATCAACCTGCACAGAAAAACAATGTTACGATATAAACTGAATCATCTGGGCCATTCCTCCATTCAGATCTGTGATATTTGGAAGAGCATCTGCCCTTAGAAGGTAAAACATCAGTCATGAGCTACTAGACTATTCTTCTCAAGCATAGAAGAATAATTGTCCTGATTTCTAATCCTGGATCATTCACCTATCTGGGCAATTCCTATGGAACTAAACAAAATGCAACCTGGAGAGAATGAGTCTGCCCTAGGGACTGCTTGTCCCTGATTGTTGAATCTGGACCATTCACCTATATGGGCCATTCCTCTGGCACTAAACAAAGTGCAACCTGGAGAGAATGAATCTGCCCTAGGGAATGACTGCCCTGCACCAACCTCCAAAACAGACCATTGTTCGAAACTGCTCACAAACATGAGCTTCAAAAGAATGATTGTCTGGCGAGGCGGACCAATCTTCTTGACCACTATTGAGAGTGACTGTCAAGAAGAGATACTTCCCAAGACCATTCCCCCACACTGGCCATGAGGGGAATCACTGTCTATGGTACATCAACAATCCATCGAACCATTTTCATTACAAAAATGACCGTTTGATCTGGACCATTTTTCGGACTGGAAAATGCCTGTCTATCAGAAATCTCAAACCACTTTCCGATCTGGAAAGGAATTTCTCATCCTAGACCATTTTTCAAACTGAAAAATGATTGTCCATAAATCAATAACATATCAGTGTTCCCTCCCAACCTGGGAGTCATCTCTTCCCTTTTCAATAAGGAAGTCATCTCCACGAGCTCCAACTTGTTTCTTGAGTATGTAAACTCTTTCATCTTGGATAAAGTCTTTTACCCAAATATCTGCTTATCTACTCATCTGTGGAGATATATTGGAGAACCACTTCTCCTTTCTGGACCTCATCTCGGAGAATGTAATGCTTGATCTCAATGTACTTCATTTTTTCTGGAACACTGGTTTCTCTGAAGGCTTCATATAGCTCCGATCATTATAGTATATCATAGTTGGATTCATCTCTTTTGTTTCTTGCTAGTTCACATCATCGTGCCAAGGGTCAAACTGGAACATATCTAAGTGGTACTTCTTCCGTTATCATGAGAGTTTTTCATGGATTTGCAATCCATCATCTTGGAGTTCTGAGTAACCATTATGATACAATATCTCTGTTATAGAAAAATTTTCACCATGCTTCTGCTGTGCATTGGAGGTTCTCCACCAAATTGTCTTCTTCCATCTGCATACAAGGGTCTCTTTTTGGTATACCTCAAAGCCTTGAGGGTTTCTCTACATACGCTCTTTGTTCAATTATTTTGGAGAACAGTCTTTGCATTCATCTGAAGTAGACTCCAACCCTATGGATATTGCAGACGATATAATGGCTCATGTAGAGGTATGTCTGGTTTACTGGAACAAGCAATCATCATAGTCTTCTCCCTCCATCTGGGAGAACCTCTAGTTCTGGATCTCTCAATGCTTACATTCATAAGTCTTCCATACACTGTTCTTCATCACAACTTTCATTTCCTTTGCTTGATTTTTTTTGGTGAGTTCAGATCAGGCTGGTAGTCTTGTGATTCTAAATACAATGACTGGTTGTTCTGGATTTTCTTTCTATCTTGGAATCTTCATGTTCTTCCTCATGTTTCTCTTTAGCTCTTGGGTCCATGGAGTTTTCTATAGATTCCATGCCCTGAAGATTCCAACTTCTTTCTTTCATCATAGGATCATGGATGTGGATGGACAACCAGGGATACTTTAAGGCTTCTTTTCGAAGAAGACTTCTTCTAAAGTCACACTGAACACGTGCTTATTTTCATGGTTTCTACCATGGATAGATACTTTATCATCTTCAATGGATCATGTAATTTAAGATTATCTCCCTCCTAATCCTTGCTTTATGCATGAATGCATGCTCTTCTTTTGGAAATATATAATCGACTCCCTCCATCTAATATAGTCCATGCTTCCATCTGCATCCTTATTTCTTGTCCTGCTTGTCTTTCTTTGAGGGTTCCCTTTCTTCGACAACTGATGCTTCGTGTGTTTCCTTCCTTTTCTTTAACTCGGGACAATGATTCTTGTAGTGACCGTATTTTTGACAATTGAAGCATTGTATTTTTGACATATCTTTCTCTTGATTTGGTTTCTTCCTGGAGCCAAACTTCTTTTTATTCCTAAAATTCTTGAACCTTGTTGTGAAGGCTTGATCATCATATTTCTTTTGGGGTTTCTCTTTTGCACTGATCCTTGATTCTTCTTCTGCACAACAAGTTCAAATTTCTTCAAATGTGGGATACTCCTTCCTTGTGTTCATGCTTGCGGAAAATGAATCCCATGTCTTGGGAAGACAATGTAGTACTATATTTACCAGTTCCTTCTCTAAAATGATCTCTTCAATGGTTTGTAGTTGATCTCTCAACTGAGATATTCTCACAAAGTATGATGTTATGTTGTCATCATCATTCATTTTCATGTCATAGAGCTCATTCTTCAGACTCATTACCTATCCAATGTTTCTGATTGATAAGAGGTTTATTAGGGCATCATACATCTTCTTGGATGAGTCAAGATGGGAGATGTAGGGTATCAAGTGGTCTTTTATAGAGTCCACTATTATACTCATGGCATTGATGTCACTGTCTTTGAACTTCTCCAAAACTGCAACGTTATGAGGTTCCTTCTCTTTTCCTTCTTCGAACTGTGATTCCATGATCTTTCCTTTCATGATATCCAACACTTTATTCTTGGCAAGGATGAGATCAATCCTTGTCTTCTACGCTCTGAAGTTAGAAGCCCCTTCTAATTTGTTTTTTGACTTCATAGAGTAAGTCATAACTGCTTTGACTTGGTCAACCCTTGATTTTGACCAAAAACTCAAACTTGATGTCTTAGCTTGTTGAGAGTATCAGGAGATGCGCTAGGCTAGGGCACACTTGTCAATCCATAAATTAGGTCAATACCTTCACTTAAGGTGCCTCAACAAGAGGGTTAGGGTTTCGCTACTGCAACAAAACATGGTTGCAACTGCAACTGAGCAAATCCTCCCAATCTATCTTCCAGCAGTTAGACTGTCCGAAGATAGTGTGGGCCCATAACCTGTTAGAGTATAATGGATAAGCTCGTTTAACCATAGACAATATAGAAATATTGTCACCCAACCATAGGCCAAAGCCACCCCCGAGCACCTTAACCTTGACAGAGAAAGATTCTGTAAGCAAACCCTAGGATTAATAGCCAAACAAAGGTGGTGCACCTCTCTCCAAGGATAACACAGAAAGCAAGAATAACAAAATCTGATAAGAGAGTCCAACCCAGAAAACCAAAAATGCAGATTGCATAATTGCCAGCAGCAGCTGCTCCCAGGACTTGCGCACAAACTGGCCAACTGCAGTGTGCACAAGTGTACTTCTGCAGTTCTGAGAATGTTGACCAAAATGAATACTGACCTCTTATTTTTATTCTATTTCTACGAGACTGCCTGGGCCGACTTCTCATTTTGGGTGCTAATTCCTTAGTATATAATATTTCCTATAGCCGACTTCTTCTCTTGGAGGCTAGTAGCCTAATACAAATCATTCTCTTGATTCGACTTGTCTTCTAGGGTTCTTCATCAATTATTTAGGGTTTCTTCCTGCTTCCCAGAATATTCTATTCTCGTCAGGTTTACACGCGGAGGTAAATACCTCCCGCAACTACCATAATATCAACACTTACTATCCCTTTCGACAGAATTTTTTAGTAATTCAGTTATTTTACGTCTGTCTTTGAACCACTCCCTTATAGACATAGATTTTTCCATATAAAGACTAATATTGCTACTTTTCCTATATTATTTTGTTATGACCCAAGGGGGGCATATATGGGCCTAAATGTACATGTAATGTGTAAATACATATGTAATGGGGTCGACCTAGTGATAAAGGGGCCTCATGTGCAAGTGTGAATAACTATATATGAGAGATCATCTATTCATTATTGACATGTGAATTGGGAAGTATGAAAGGTATTTGGTTATTTGGAGGGGGTTCCCATATTATTTCAGGAGTTATTGTGTAACTTATTTATATGGAGTTGTGCTCCACGTTGAGATTTTGTACATGGTGTGTACTTCTGTTATTTTTTGATATTTTGAGTATTTCAATCATAACATTTGGAATCATAGCTCAAGGTCTTGGGGTTTCGCTGCTACATCTGAGACACCTTGGAATTTTCACTATAAATTTTTTTCTACAATGTTTCAGAAAGAACCCATTGAAGGATAGTTATTATACAGATCAAGGTACATGGGGTTCAAATTTCAGCTCCTGAAGCCTTATACTTTTGGAGATATAGCCTGTGTAAGATAGGGTTATGGAATCATCTTGAATTTAGTCATCGCGAGATTTTTGATATAAAATATTTTCTGTAATGTTTCAGACCTTGAAATATGGAGGATATTCATAGAAATTATCAAGGTATCAGTGATCAAAATGTCAACTTCTGGGTCATCCTACTTTTGTAGATACACCCTGTGCAAGATAGGGTATCTGACTAGTCCTATTGACTAGTCTCAAACACGTGTTCTGGGTAAAACAAACATAAATATTTCATAGAGAATCCAAATTGATTGAGACCAGTTGCATTGAACAATGGAAAGGACATAGTATTTCAGGTACAATTTTCATAATTTTATATCTATTATTGTGCATGGGGCACGTTGTAAAAGTTCTCTCTCCTGGAAACGCCAAAAATCAGTAAGGTGGGGGGAAGTTACCATAACTTTCACTTGGCACATCAAATTTTGGTCATACCTTTGGCATTGCAGAGAAAAAATAACAGAAGTACACACCATGTACAAAATGTCAACGTGGAGCACAACTCCAATATAGATTAGTTACACAATAACTGCTTAAATAATAGGGGAACCCCCTCCAAATAACCAAATACCTTTCATACTTCAAAATTCACATGTCAATAATGAATACATGATCTCTTATATATAGTTATTCACACTTGCACATGAAGCCCCTTTATCACTAGGGAGACCCTATTGCATATATTTACACATTACATGTACATTTAGGCCCATATATGCCCCCACTTGGGGTCATATCATATATATTTAGCCGTATATATGCCCCCCTTGGGTCATAACATATTTTGTATGAAGAGAAGTCGTATAAATACAATGATTCAATTTATCAATGAATAGTGAAATGAATCAATGATAAATCATCTCCATTCATTATTGATTAGGAATCTGAAGTATCAATCCAGGATTATGATAGAACCCTTTATTCTTTTATAAAGAAATATTATCTCCTATGCCACGATGAAAAAAAAATTTCATCCCCAAATACAAAATCTTTTGGGCTAGAAGGGATTTGAACCCTTGACTTCATGGTCCAGAACCATGAGCTCTGATCCACTGAGCTACCAACCCTATCGAATGATCTATAAAATCAATGTAAAGTACGAATATGATTCGTTATCGAATGCTTGAACCAAAAAAAATTCCATCGACTCAATCTGTTTGAGATATTTTACCCCAGAAATATATCTATATATCAATATATCTAGATATTGATATATGGAAATCCCAAATATTGATATCTGAAATCCCAGATCTTCGTTCACGATTTGGCTTAATCTTTGTGGTAGCAGTAAAAGATTGGGCCGAGTTCGATTGTTAGAACATAAGTCACTGGATCACAAGGTATCCATTGCCTCAAATTCAAATTTGATCTCCTTCCATACTTCACAAGCAACAGCTAGTTCGGGACTCCATTTACTAGCTTCACGGATCACTTCATTACCTTCACGAGCAATATCACATCGTTCATTACGAGCTTGTACACAAGCTTCTAGAGCAACTCGATTAGCTACTACACCAGGTGCATTTCCATAAGGGTGTCCCAAAGTTTCCACACCAAACTGTAGTACACAATCATCCCCAAAGATATCTGCCTTCAAAGCATAAAAGCTTACAAATTTGAGATATATAAGTTTTTAATAGTTTATATAGTTTACATGGTTTGTTTATTGAGTTTGATATATATACAAAGTGAATATGCCTTTTTTATATGGAAATGGACTCCATACATATCAAGGAGAAGTTTTGGTTTTGATATATATAGAAATAATATGTGGCATATATCAATAAACAAAAGGGAAACACTGTTAAAGTATGGATTATAAACTCCATGATATAACATTTGGTATATATCTGAAATGGTCATTTAATATGTAAGGTGGTACAAGGCATATAATTTTAATATAAAGGTATAAACCTTGGCCTATTCATATGAATATATGTGTTGATATGGTTGTCATAAGGTATATGTTTGAAACAATATGTTGGAGGTAACATTTGATTGAAAATGGCATAAATCTCAAGGTTGACATAGCGCATGGTATATGGTTATGTGAGTTGAAGTGGTATATGGTATGCGTTGATGCATACAAGTTTCATATGGTTGAAGTTTTGGCATGGCATAAGTTATATGGTTTATATGATTTTTTTATATGCAATTTACGTTGGGGGCATGGAAATATGGTATGAGGCTTTGAATTCCGACATGATGGGCTAGCCATGCATTGAATGGAAAGGACATGGGCATTAACTCCCATAGTCTCACATTTTACCACCTCATTTTGCTTGGGGCTTTGATCATTTCGTTTAGTTTGGTCTGTGGAGTAAGAGCTTGAGCTCGACCTTGGAATCCTCTGTTAGTTGTAGCAACTGTCTCGACCTCAAACTATTGGTATATAAATGCTCTTTCACAAGGTATGTACTCACTAGTCTATGAAAAATCTCTTGCAAAGTTTTGTGACTTAATGAATAACAATGGCTATGGTTTTAACTAGTATTGAGTGTGTATTTTTCTCTTCCCTGTTTTTTTCCCCTCATGAAATGGAAATATTGTGAATGTTGTTCGAAGGTTTCTATTTTTCAAAGGAAAATGATTTTGTTTCTGCCCTCTACTAAATGCATTCTTCTCTCAGTTTATACTTTCACTTTCCATTTTCCTGAAGATTTGTTAGCCATGGCTCTAGAAATGAAAAGAGTTGAACCCTTTTTATCACGGTAAATGTTCTGAGTTTCGACCTAGGTTCAAATTTGATTACAGTTTTTCCATTGTTGATGCACCTAGCCTTTAAAAAATACTTCTTGTTATATATCTTTTTGAATATGGTTATGGCTTCAACCCATGTTGGTAACATTGGATATGCGTCGAGTCCTGGTTTTGTTTCGAACTTGAATAAGCTTACAATTGTTCACTGTTGGAAAATTATGTGACCAACATTGCAGTTGTTTTTATTTATGTTGAGTTTGGGTTGAGCGTTGAACCCGTGCCCATATAATGGATGGTTGATTTTGGATCGGGTTTAAAGTTTGGATACATGATATTCTCTCTTGCAATTGTATGCAACCAACAGTGATTTTAGTCAACTCTTTTTATTTTTGTTGAGTTTGTTATTCAAGTTTGAATCTGGGTTTGTAAGTGTTTGTTTCCAAGACAAATGTGGATATAGCATTGGTTTGTTGCTTGATTATATGGGTTTGAACCCTAGTCATATAAAAGATTTGTCAAAAGAAATCATAAATGTATGGCCATATCCATTCTCTTTTGAAAATGTTTAAGAGCTCAAATTTGAAGTTCGTGGTTATGGCATAGTTATGACTTTATTTTTATTATGGGTTTATTACAAAATTATGTGCACTTATGCTCGCTCTTACTCTTGTTCATTATAGAGACTGTGCACCTTTTAATTCCATTGTTGGCCATGGCACTTCATTCTTTTCCACCCGAGTTCAAACTCTTGTTGGTTTTGGTGAAATGGTTTGAGTGCTTTTGATTTTGGAGTTCATATTCCTCATTCGAATCACAACTCGGTTTTGATTATATTTTTGGTTTACTGAACAAGAGTAATGGTCATATCATTTATTGAAACTTAAAAGTAAAGCTTGACTCTTGCTCTGTCCATTATAAAGATGTGTGGCCACACCCATTTTTACTCCTTATGGTTATAATTCTAAGTCTAATATCAGTCTTTGCAACAGTTCTAAATGGTCATGATTTAGAGAGTTAGGTTTGCATTGAAATAAATAAGTATTGGTTGAA
>ML796774.1:263292-274508 GCA_009831015.1 Picea engelmannii | reverse complement strand
TAATAGAACTCTGAAAACGGATCATGGCTCATCCGGGCATGACCTCTTCTACATGTGGCCATAAGCTTCCCTGAGCTTCTCTTTGGAAAAAACACCTGTAAAAGTCCTCAATAGCCTCTGAAACCTGTCCCAATGTGTTCAGATCATATCAATTAGCCAAAAATGATCATTCAATCACAGAAAACAAACATAGGCTCACCAAACCATGTCCTCCATCAATGAGGGCTTCAAGCTCCCTGGAGCTTGCTGAAACTTCAATGGTGAAAAACTTGCAGAAGAAGTCTTCAAATGGCCTTGAAAACAGCACCAATGGATCCATCACGTCCAAAAACTTTTAGCTGAGCTTTTATGGCACCTCAATCGGCCAAAAGATGAAGAAGTTAGGCCTCCTCCATTTTCCTCCTTCAAGCTTTCTGAAACTGGCTCGCCAAAACGCACCTCTGTGTGCATGAACCAAGAACACGCTCCAAAATGCGTGTTAAAACCTAGCCCCACGCATAACCAAAAACTGGTCCAAACTGTAGGACGGTTAGGGTGCCTCCAGCCCCTAACCGCCAAGCTCTCGGGCATATGGGGGTCAATGTGACCACACGCATTTAGAAAAAGGGCTAAACGGTTTAAGCCCCCTCTGCGCTCCTGGTTATGGTCGCATGGAAATATGATAAAAACCACGGGCTATATTTTAAAACCCCCACGCACCAGTTAAAAATGTATGGTCATATACAAGGCGCGTGTGACCGGGGGCTGGGGCTAAACCCCAGCCCGGACCCCCAAGCCGACCATCATATAAAATGAATTCAAATAAATTGAAATTTATATAGTTAATAAGTAACAAAGTTTGGTGCGTTGGTAGGGTGGACAATGCCAAAGCTTTACAATGGTGGGGGAGGTCCGGGGTTCAAACCCCACAGACCCCATAAATTTTTGAACCAACACACAAACCAAAAATGGGGTGCCACGTGGCAGCCCATGACTGGGCCACGTGGCACCAAAACATTTGCCCAATAAATGATGCCACGTGTCGCAATGTGATTCGTCCAACTGTCAGCCAACTCATCTCTGCCATGTCACCTATTCCACATCAGCATACGGTCAAGCCATGTCACCTCTGCCATGTCAGCATACGATCATGCCACATCATCATCCGTACGGACTATACAGACTGCCCAGTCAACGTCCTTTTTTTTCCTGTTTGACGATTCAAACAGATCACGATATCTCTCACTCTCGACATCCGTTTGAGACGAAACGAATTGCGTTGGGTTCATGATGACGAGGGCTACAAACCCATTTGTTTTGAGGCAATTCCGAGAACATTTATTTTTGAGCAAAAATTTGACCCTTGGTCCAGATTTTGATCAATCTGGTGCTCAAGTATCGCGGTGGTTTACATAGATACATACAGGAAGAAATGGGATTTTTGGACATCTCATCCTTGGGCGCGACCTATCGATATGTCATCAAAATTGAGAAGAAGCTTAAACAAAATACGCGGTCGTTTGGGTATAGGAACCCCTCACAGCAAAAGCAGGGCAAGGGTAGCCCCAACCCACAAAAAAAAGGACAGAGAAAGGATGAGAAACCTCAGGATATCCAGTCCAAACCACAAGTAAAGAAGGACAATGGGAAGATAAAGAAAGATACCGAGAAGTGGCATGATTTCCATAAGAGCCCCTGGCATAACACTGTTGATTGCCACTCAAAGCAGTCATTGGTGGTTGAGGTTAAATCCTCTGAATCAGATGCAAGTTTTGACTATGAATCAGAACCAGGAAAGGGGAGACGAATCATTGACATGGAACCCAATGCCACTCTTGCTACCACCAAGATCCATCCCAATGAACCTAATGAGCCAGAGGAAGGTGAGTGCCTCTTTCATTCATAGATGTGGGTAAAAGGCACTCCGCTGCACTTCATCGTTGATAGCAGTAGCCAGAATAACCTCATCTCAGTAGAGGTCGTCAAGAGGCTAGCCCTGTCGACAACTCCGTACCCGCACCCCTACACCATCGGATGGCTTCGTCAAGGAAGCAATCTTCCTGTTAGTCAATAGTGTTGTCTGTCGTATGGCATCAATCCATTCAAAGATGATGTATTGTGTTATGTTTCTCCCCTTGAAGTTTGTGATGTTATTTTTGGCCAACCTTATTTATTGAAACATCATGTTGTATATGAGTCTAGGCCTCGCAGTGTTATTATTACTTTGAACAGGAAATTGTAAAGGATACCCGAGGTAGTCCTACCTAGTTCTATTTCCTTGATCTCTACCAAGCAATGAAGGAAGGTCATTTCTCAGACCGGGAAGTTTGTCTTCTTTCTGATTTGCTCTCAGAGTGAGCGAAAGGTCGCAGCCACATCCATGGCCTCCACGAAAGACCTCTCCATGCAACAGAAGCAAGTGGATAAGATCGTGGAAGAATACAAAGTCATCTTCTCATCACCTATTGGGGTACCTCTGTTAGAAAGTAATGGATGTGCTCATTTAACCATAGACAATATAGCAATATTGTCACCCAACCATAGGCCGAAGCCACCCCCGAGCACCTTAACCTTGACAGAGAATTATTCTGGAAGCAAACCTTAGGCTTAGTAGCCAAACAAGGTGGCCACCTCTCTCCAGGGATAGCACAACAAACAAGAATAACGTAAATTGATCAAAGAGTCCAACCCAGAAAAAACAAAAATGCAGATTGTAGAATTGTTGGTAGTAGCTGATCCCAAGACTTGTGCACAAACTAGCCAATTGTAGTGCGCACAAGTGTACTTCTGCAGTTCTGAGAATTCTGGCCAAAGTGAAGTCTAGCCTCCTATATTTATATTGTTTCTTCCATACTGCATGGGCCGACTTCTCATTCTGGGTGCTAATTACTTAATATATAATATTTCCTTTAGTCGACTTCTTCTCTTGGAGGCTAATAACCTAATACAAATCATTCTCTTGAGCCAACTTGTCTTCTAGGGTTCTTAATCAATTATTTAGGGTTTCTTCTTGCTTCCCGGAAAATTCTATTCTCGTCAGGTTTACACATGGAGGTAAATACCTCCCACAAATACCATAATATCAACACTCCCTCCTAGCTAGGGAGGTATTGGAGGCAATGGTTTTGAGCACAAACATACCATTCAACCGGTAGCATCATCATAGTTGTATAGACTATCTCATTATTAGATCATGATCACCATCATCACTATCAGTGTCATCTATCAACATCAACTGCATCATCTCTCGAAACCATACTCCATCTGAGTAATCAGACATGATGCTAAATAAGTCACTCACTCCAAAGAGTGATACAAAAATCCATTCTTCTAATCCAGGCATATGTCCTAGAAGAATAGATGTCCTGGACCATTTTCCGTCTGGAGAATCTCTGTCCATCAGTACACTGATCATCCATCTAGCTGATAATCATTTTCAACACTTCTAATAGTTTACAAGGCAATCATAACAATGTCATTCAATATAACACAACTGTGTCTATCCATAGTAGTACACAACTACAATCCATTGGTACACTACCACACCAAGTAGCACACAACTACTTGTTTAGTGATATATAGTCACAATCAGTGGAACACATCCACCACAGTAGCATACATCTACTGTCTAGAGACATACAATCTCCATGGCAATCATATCATCTGATATCACCCTACACACAAAAACAATGTCATGATATAATTGAATCATCTGGGTCATTCTTCCACTCACATCTGTGAGATATGGAAGAACATCTGCCCTTAGAAGGTAAAACATTAATCATGAGCTACTGGACTATTCTTTTCAAGCATAGAAGAATAACTATCTTGATTTTTGAGCTTGGACCATTCACCTATCTCGGCCATTCCTCTGTCACTAAACAAAGTACAACATGAAGAGAATGAGTCTTCCCTAGGGAATGCCTGTCCCTGATTGTTGAACCTGGACCATTCACCTATCTAGGCCATTCCTCTCGCACTAAACAAAGTGAAACCTGGAGAGAATGAATCTTCCCTAGGGAATGACTGTCCGGACCATTTCCTAAGGAAATGATTGTCCTGCACCAACCTCCAAAATGAACTATTCTTCGAAACTGCTCACAAATGTGAGCTTCGAAAGAATGATTGCCCGGTGAGGTGGACCAATCTTCTTGACCACTACTGAGAGTGACTGCCAAGAAGAGAGACTGTCCTAAACCATTCCCCCACACTGACCATAAGAGGAATCACTGTCTATGGTACATTAACAATCCATCGAACCTTTTTCATTACGAAAATGACTATTTGATCTGGACCATTTTTTGAACTGGAAAATGCCTATCCGTCAGAAATCTCAAACCACTTTCCGAACTAGAAAGGAACTTCTCATCCTAGACCATTTTTTGAACTGAAAAATGACTGTCCATAAAGCGATAACACATTAGTGCTCCCTCCCAACCTAGGAGTCATCTCTTCCCTTTTTAATAAGGAAGTCATCTCCACGAGCTATAGCTTGTTTCTTGAGTACGCAAACTCTTTCATCTTGTACATAGGCTTTACCAAAATATCTGCTTATCTGTTCATCTACGGAAATATATTGGAGAACCACTTCTCTTTTCTGGACTTTATCACATAGAATGTAATGCTCAATTTCAATGTACTTCTGTCTTTCTAGAACACTGATTTTCTTTGAAGGCTTCATGTAGCTCTGATCATTGTAGTATATCATAGTTGGATTTAGTTATTTTGTTTCCTGCAGCTCATAGCATCGTGGCCAAGCTCAAACTGGAACATATTCAAGTGGCACTTCTTCTGTCATCATGACAACTTATCATGGATTGACAGTCCATCATTGTAGAGTTCTGAGTAACCATTTTGATACAATATCTATGTTATAGAAAGTTTTCACCATGCTTCTGCTGTGCATTGGAGGCTCTACACCAAGTTGTTTGAATCCATACAAGATCTTCTTCCATATGCATACAAGAGTCTCTTTCTGGTATACCTCAAAACCTTGAGGTTGCTCTACATACGCTTCTTGTTCAATTACTCTGTTGAGGAGAACATTCATTACATTCATTTGATGTAAACTCCAATCCATGGATATTGCAGAAGATATAATGGCTCATGTAGAGGTATGTCTGGTTTACTGGAACAAGCAATCATCATAGTATTCTCCCTCTATCTCGGAGAACCTCTAGTTTTGAATCTCATAATGCTTCTATTCATAAGTCTTTCATACACTATTCTTCATCACAACTTTTGCTTGATTTCTTCTAGAGGGTTCAAACCAAGCTGGTAGTCTTGTGATTCTTGATATAATGACTGGTTATTCTAGCTTTTCTTTCTCTCTTTGAATCTTCATGTTCTTCCTCATGTTTCTCTTTAGCTCTGGGGTCCATGGAGTTTTCTATAGATTACATGCCCTGAAGATTCCAACTTCTTTTTTTCATCATAGGATCATGGACGTGGATGGACAACCGGGGATACTTTAAGGCTTCTTTTCGAAGACTTTTTCTAAAGTCAAACTGAACACATGCTACTTTTCATGGTTGCTACCATTGATGGGAACATGGATAGTTACTTCATAATATTCAATGGATCATATTATCTAGGATCAGCTCCCTCCTAATCCTTGCTTCATGCATGGATGCATGCTCTTCCTTTTTGGAATTATATAATCGACTCCCTCCATCTAATAGAGTCCACGCTTCTGTCTGCATCCTTATTGCCTTTTGTAAAGTGTCACAAGTCTTTTTCCAATTTCCTCTTGATTGCTGCTCTATTTTTGTTTTTACTTCTTCTAGGTTTCTTCAAGTTTGATTCTGATTTCGGCTTATCTTGCATTTGTTATTTATGTAATAGCTTCCACTTGAATTGTTACTAGGGGTTGTTGATGTACTTCATCCTTTGTAGTCATCATGATAGCGATCCTTATCTTGTTTTTCTTCCATAGGTATTGTTTCTCTTTGAACATCTTATCTTCTAAGAAATAGATATGCAAGATATGTACATAAACTATGTAAACATGGTATGTACAAGAACTATGAAGAATATTGTTACCTTGTCTTAGAAGAAGAATTTTGTTTTATCCTGCTTGGCCTTCTTTGAAGGTTCCCTTTCTTCGGCAATTGATGCATCGTGTGCTTCCTTCCTTTTCTTTAGCTCGAGATAATGATTCTTGTAGTGGCCATATTTTCGATAGTTGAAGCATTGTGTTTTTGACATATCTTTCTCTTGATTTGGCTTCTTCTTTGACCCAAACTTCCTTTTAATCCTGAAATTCTTGAACCTTGTTGTGAAGGCTTGATCATCGTATTCCTTTTGGGGTTTCTCTTTTGTGTTAATTCTTGATTCTTCTTGTGTGCAACAAGTCCAAAGTTCTTCAAGTGTAGGATACTCATTCCTTATGTTCATGCTTGTGACAAATGCATCCCATGTCTTGGGAAGACCATTGAGTACTATATTTACCAATTCCTTCTCTGAAATGATCTCTTCAATAGCTTGCAGTTGATCTCTTAGTTGGGAGATCCTTACAAAGTAGGATGTTATGATGTCGTCATCATTCATCTTCATGTCACGAAGCTTATTCTTCAGACTCATAACTTGTCTAATGTTTCTAACTGAGAAGAGATTTGTTAGGGCATCGTACATCTTCTTAGATGAGTCAAGATGGGAGATGTAGGGTATCAAGTGGAATTTTATAGAATCCACTATGATACTCATGGAATTGATGTCATTATCTTTGAACTTCTCCATAACTGCAATGTTCTGAGGTTCCTTTTCCTTTCCTTCTTTGAATTGTGGTTCCACGATCTTTCCTTTCACGATGTCCAACAATTTATTCTTGGTAAGGTTGAGGTCAATCCTTGTCTTCCATGCTCTAAAGTTAGAATCCCATTCTAACTTGTTTTTTGAATTCGTAGAGTAAGTCATAACTGCTTTGACTTGGTCAACCCTTGATTTGACCAAAAGCTCAAACTTGACGTCTTAGATTGCTGAGAGTACCATGAGATGCACTAGGTCAGGGTGCACTAGGCTAGGATGCACTAGGCTATCCATAAATTAGGTCAATATCTTCACTTGAGGTGCCTCAATGAGAGGGTTAGGGTTTTGTTGCTGCAACAAAAACTAGTTGCAACTGCAACTGCAACTGAGCAAATCCTCCCAATCTATGTTCTAGCGATTAGACTGTCCAAAGATAGTGTGGGCCCATAACCTGTTAGAAATTAATGGATGTGATCGTTTAACCATAGACAATATAGAAACATTTTCACCCAACCATAGGCCGAAGCCACCCCCAAGTACCTTAACCTTGACAGAGAATTATTCCAGAAGCAAACCCTAGGCTTAGTAGCCAAACAAGGTGGCGCACCTCTCTCTAGGGATATCGCACAAAGAAAGAATAACAGAAATTGATCAGAGAGTCCAACCCAGAAAGACTGAATATGAATATTGCAGAATTGCTGGCAGTAGCTGCTCCCAAGACTTGCACACAAACTGGCCAACTGTAGTGTGCACAAGTGTACTTCTGCAGTTCTAAGAATTCTGGCCAAAGTGAACACTGACCTCCTATATTTATACTATTTCTGCTAGACTGCCTAGGCCGACTTCTCATTCTGGGTGCTAATTTCTTAGTATATAATATTTCCTTTAGCTGACTTCTTCTCTTGGAGGCTAATAACCTAATACAAATCATTCTCTTGAGCCGACTTGTCTTCAAGGATTCTTAATCAATTATTTAGGGTTTCTTCTTGCTTCCTAGAATATTCTATTCTCGTCAGGTTTACATGTGGAGGTAAATACCTCCCGCAACTACCATAATATCAACAACCTCTGCACTTTTAGGTCAAGCATCCCATAGATCTGACCCCCAATGCACTACTACCCAATGGGCCAATCTATCGCCGCTCTCTACTAGAAAATGAGGAGATCAAGCGTCAGATCTAAGAACTTCTCCACAAGGAGCACATTCGACCCAACTCATCACCTTGTGGAAGCCCATTTGTGCTGGTGTAGAAGAAAGACATGAATTAGCAACTCTGCATTGATTACCGAGCCCTAAATAAAGTCATAGTCAGAAACCGGTACACGATTCCCCAAATCAACGATCTCCTTGATCATCTCAAGGGGGCTGAATACTTCAGTAAGATTGATCTGAAGTCTGGCTACCATCAAGTCTCAATAGAACTGACAAATGTTTGGAAAACTGCCTTCAAAACAAAATAAGGTCTTTTTGAATGACTGGTCATACCCTTTGGTTTGACAAATGCCCCATCAACTTTCATGAGGATGATGGACAATATCTTGTGGCCTTTCACTAATTCTTTTGTGGTGGTGTGTCTGGATGACATCCTTGTCTACAACAAGACTTGGCCAGAACACTTGCAACATATTCAATAGGTTCTGCACACTCTGCGACAACACAAGCTATATGCTAACTTGGAAGAATTCTTCTTCGACATGGGCATGGTCTAGTACCTAGGATACATTATTGATGCGCATGGTGTGCATGTTGATCCAGCCAAGATCAAAGTCATTTGTGACTGGCCAACCCCAACCACGCTCACTTAACTTTAGAGCTTCTTAGGCTTTACCAATTTCTATCAAAGGTTTGTGTTGGGATTCCCCATATTTCATGGGCCCTCAAACAAATAACCAGAGGTGGTGGTAAGGCAGAATTTATGTGGGGGTTGTCCCAACATAAAGCGTTTGATGATATGAAGCAACACTTTTTCTCTACCCCAATGCTTTCATTACCTAACCCGCAACAACCCTTTGAGAGCGAGACAGATGCTTTAGACTATGATGTGGGTGCAGTCATCACTAAGCATGACCACCCTGTGGCCTATCATAGTGAGACACTATCAGATGTCGTTCGTAAGTACCCTAATTACAACAAAGAAATGTAATGCATTATGCAAGCCTGCCGCTAGTGGAGGCATTACATTCTCGGGAAGGAGACAATCATCCACACTGATCATAAGTCATTGCAGTTCATGCAAATAGAAGGAAAAATGCATAATGTCTGCCATCAGAAGTGGTCCACATATTTGCAACAGTTCCTCCTCAACATCAAGTATAAAACATGAAGTACCAACTGAGTCGTTGATTTCCTCACCCGACCTCTAGTCATGACACTCATCATAGTGCTTGATTCTTGCATCCACAATACCTCTGGATGGCCCCACCTCTATGAGACAAATCCTAACTTCACCAACACCTACCAGATGTTGGGCGCAAACACATTTGTAACTAAGTTCCATCTTTAAGATGGGTTGTTGTGCCATCTGGGCCATCTATGTGTTCCATCAAGTGAGTGAGTGAAGCTGATTTGGGAATCCCACTACAGTCGGGTAGCAGGACACTTCGGCCTAGAAAATATAGTGGCAGTGGTGCAGTGACATTTCTACTGGCCAAAACTTCGACATGATGTCAACAAGTATATCTGGTCCTGCACTGCCTGCACTATTTCCAAACTGGCCATTAAGAAACAAGGTTTGTACACTTCTATGCCTACTCTTGAAAGGTCCTAGGATTCCATCTCAATGGACTACATGTCGGGACTTCTCTCCACCAAGCGGGGAAATGAGTGTGTTTTTGTGGTTGTTGATCACTTTTCCAAGATGGCGATTCTGGCCGCTTGCAAGAAGAGCATCACATCGAAGGCCACTACCAAGATCTTCTTTGAACGAGTGTGGGTACACTTTGGTATCCCACAAACCATTATCTCATATCGGGACAATCGGTTCCTCAACACATTCTAGTTGAGCCTCTGGTCACTGTTGGATACCAAGCTCACCAAGTCCACTACCTTCCACCCCCAGAGGGATGGCCAAACTGAGGTCGTCAACCGGATGATCATGCACATCCTGCACATGTAAAATTCTAAGAACCTCTACACCTGGGATGAGAGTATTCCCTATGTTCAACACAACTACAATAGAGCCATACATAGCTCAAATGGTGTTAGAAAAACAGGACCACAGAGCAATAAAATAAAACAAATGCAGAAACAAAACACAGAAGACACACAATACAAGAGAGACACAGATTTACGTGGTTCACCCAGTGTGGGCTATGTCCACCAGAGAAATTGCCAGGTCCTTCCTTTATTATTATCCAGCAAATGAAGGGATACAACCTACAACAAAACCTGCTGTAACTTCCTCTTGTTTCTCTCACAGTCTCCTCTCTCAAAATACAATATTCACCATCATCCATAGCCGTAATACATTTCCCTCATAAAAGAGGGTTTCCTTCTAGGGAAAAAAACCCTAACATAATCTCTACCATTAGATCTGTGACCTTATAATGAACGGTCCAGATTTACAATGAAATTACAATATACTTTTACAAGGCAATTTTTGCTTCGGGGGCTTCGCCCCTGAACCCCCAGACCCCGTAGAGGGGGTACCCCCCCTCTGCACTCCCCCGCGTGGAAGTGTGTACATACTTCTGGGGTGTAAATACTTCATGGGGTATAAACATGGCTGAAAGCAAGGACCTCTGAATCAGGAAGATAATCAGGCTCCACAACCAACAATCTCCCACTTGGAGACTGATCTCAACAACTCCACCGCTTCTGTATATGTTGGCCTCTGAACCTTCTTGGACCTGGCAAATTTCTCATCTTCATCTTCACTCTTGAAGACCAACTAAAACTAAGAAAGAACTCAGTTTCTCCCTGGTTACTCCCTTTGTTAACATGTCTGCATGATTCTGGCTAGTGTGTATCTTTTCCAGCTTCAATTGTCCATCTTCCAAGGCAGATCGTATGAATTGGTACCTCAACTGTATATGCTTAGTCTTCGAATGGAAGGTTGAGTTCTTTGCAAGGTGAATGACACTCTGACTGTCACAGTACAACCTGCTGTTCTCCTGCTTCTTTCCCAATTCCTCCATAAATCTTTGTAACCAAATCATCTCTTTACTAGCCTCTGTAGCAACAACATACTTTGCCTCTGTTGTTGAAAGTGCAACAACCTTTTGCAGTTTCGAAATCCAACTTACTACTATTCCACCTATAGTAAAAACATACCCTGTGGTTCTCCTCCTGCTGTCTTTATCACCTGCCATATCTGAATCAACATATCCCTGTAGAAAAGTGTTTGGACCTCCAAAACACAGTGCATGTGTAGTAGTACCTCTCAAATACCTGAGAATCCACTTTACTGCCTCCCAATGTTCTTTACCTGGATTGTTCATATACCTGCTCACAACTCCCACTGCATGTGCAATATCTGGTCTTGTGCAAA
>ML796774.1:210453-260614 GCA_009831015.1 Picea engelmannii | reverse complement strand
CATCTTCATATTAAATAATCTCTTCATTAGAAATACCTTATTTGACGCCGAGGGTTTTTCATACAATTTGGCCAATGCATCCATCAAACCCTTCGTTGTCTTTTCTTTCGAAATATTGAAAGCCACCGACGCTGCCAGGCTCATCCGTATCGTTCCTAGAGCCTTTCTATCAAGAATCTCCCATTCTTCATCCTTCATGGCCGTCAACTTCTTTGCTACTCCACTCAATGGTAGGAATAGATCCTTCTGATATAAATAGTCTTCCATCTGCATCTTCCATAAATGGTAGTTTTGGCCGTTAAATTTCTCGACCCTAAACTTTCCATCTTCTGACATTGCTCCCACTCAAACCAGGAACCCTCTTTTCCTGCGACTTACCTTACGCTTTGATACCAGTTGTTAGAAAAACAGGACCGTGGAGCAATAAAATAAAACAAATGCAGAAACAAAACACAAAAGACACACAATACAAGAGAGACACATATTTACGTAGTTCACCCAGTGTGGGCTACGTCCACCAGAGAAATTGCCAGGTCCTTCTTTTATTATTATCCAGCAAATGAAGGGATACAACCTACAACAAAACCCGCTAACTTCCTCTTCTTTCTCTCACAGTCTCCTCTCTTAGAATACAATATTCACCATCATCCATAGCCGCAATACATTTCCCTCATAAAAGAGGGTTGCCTTCTAGGGAAAAAAACCCTAACATAATCTCTACCGTTAGATCTGCGACCTTATAATGAACGGTCCAGATTTACAATGAAATTACAATATACTTTTACTAGGCAATTTTTTCTTTGGGGGCTTCACCCCCGAATCCCCACTGGGGGCTTGCTTTCCCCCAGACCCCCCAGCCGAGGGGATATCCCCCCTGGACCCCGCAGAGGGGGTACCCCCCCTCTGCACTCCCCCGCGTGGAAGAGTGTACATACTTCTGGGGTGTAAATACTTCATGGGGTATAAACACAACTGAAAGCAAGGACCTCTGAATCAGGAAGATAACCACGCTCCACAACCAACAACTGGCCACAACCCCTTTTAGGTGGGGTTGGGATTTCAACCATTGGGTCCCATGGATGTTGCACTACCCCTTGCGGCCACCTAGGTAGACTCGTCGCATGATCCAACTGGAATAGACAAAGCCAATCGGTTCTTTGAGTAGATCCAACACATCCACCAACAAGTTTAGGATATTTTACAGAAGTCCAATGCCAAGTACAAGCAACGCCATGATCAACATCGCGTGCCACACCGATTTTAGGTGGGAGACAAAGTTTGGTTGCACTTGTAAAAATAATTCTTTACAATGCCTCATCGGAAGCTTCATCCACTTCGTTATGGACCATACACCATCACCAAGGCTATGGATGACAATTCCTTTGAGCCGAACCTTCCCCCATTCCTTGGCTTGTACCCAGTATTCAATGGGGACCTCCTTCGGCCTTATTTTCCACCATTATTGGACACCTCGAAGATAGTAGAACAATTGAAACCAATAGAGCTCAACCCTGACTGCATGGAACATGCATCCACTAATCATATCGTGGACATATATGTCAAGGTCACTCACCAGCAGAGGATCCAAATTTATCGGGTTGTCAAAGTAGGGAAGCTCCTGCACCAAGGCAAGTGGCTCACCCAAGGCCAAATTTAGCATAAATGTCCTCATCTGATGGGGGAACTCAACACAATGGATACCATTTCTTCCTAATGGGGGAGGATTGATCCGAGAGGATCTCGGTGTCCACCCACCTTGTCCAACTAGCTCAAAACAATTTTTTGGCAACTTACTATTTTTAGCAATTTTTTCGGTTCTTGAACGAGCCATTTTGAGGGAATAAACAACACTTTTTCACGATTAGGCACCTCAATGATAGCCAAAGGCTCTAATTTACCCCCCCTAGATGAATCTCCTCGTTAATACCTTCCCAATGAGTTATTGTGTGCCCTAAAGAAAGATCGTATGCAAAAGTTACGACCTCGGGAAGTTAATGTACTAACTTACCCCAACGGGGCCCACATGACTTTTGGCGCTTCATCTCCCAGGGTTAGGTTTTTGGATGTCTAGGGTTTTGTCATTCATGCTTATTGTAAAAATACCTTCAGATCCTCATTTTACTCATCTTCTTGCGAATGAGTGTAGCCGACACATCTCTTCTCAAAGATAAGTTGCCACCATTCTAGCAAGCTTGTTTCAGTCTGCATTTTACAATTTCAACATATTTCTTATTTAATAGAAGTCCATTTTTACTGTATCTTTGTTGTTATTCACTGTGTCTCTATGTTAATATTATAAATCTGTGTTTTCGTTTTGTTTTACTCATAAATCCGGATCATTACATAAATTGGGCGTTTTCCCCACATGATTTATCACTTTATAGGGATTATTCCCAAGTTTCCCAAATCATACTTCATTTAAATTTCATGATATTTTCCCTCTTTTTATGTAATTGATTAAGAAAGTCCATTTAGAAGTTTGGTTTATGAAAGAAAACCTACATATGGCAATGGTATTGTTTTTGGTAAAAAAGAATGATGTATGGGTAGTTTGTTATTTAATTTGGACGCTATAATGTGGATTAAAGAAATAATCCTGGGCACACATGAATGCTTTGGAAAGTGGTTCATGAATATTCTCGAATGAACTTTACGTAGATGAAGAATGATATAGGACTTGAACAAAATTTATTGATTGTGTATAGATAATGAACATGAATTCTTCATGCATTCCTGTCATCTTATAACATTTTTCACAAATTACAACTCCCTTGTCATTTATTATTTCATTTTTCATTCATTTCCCATGTTCAAAGAAATAAATGATTGTTCATATGAAAATTTTTGGTAAAGTTATGTACATGTCATATTTTAAAAGAAAAGTATTGAGAAGGCTGCTTGTCAGATTATGGTTTTGCTTTCCTGTTTTCCTTCATTCCTGCTCATTTTTCCCTTACATGCTTGATTGCTTTGTCTTCTTCAGAGCCATAGCTAAGTCATTTCAAGCAAAAACATTTATTATATGTTTGATATAATGTGTCTTATATATTCATTAATTGGAATATTGATGCATGTAGATGATATTTTTCATTTGCAAAAGTAACCGCGGTGGGAACAAAGGTAAAAGAGGTCGAAGAGGAAGAGTGCCCAATGTTTTTGGGCAGCAAGGAAGAAGATGATATTATCAATACACTTTGATGCCGACTCATAAAAGTTCAATCAATTGGTGCAAACTAGCTACTTGAATCTTGTTGGACATCCTATCTTGCCTCCACCCCAAGCTACTCCAAATCCTCCTCTGCAACCTCATCCAAGTATTGTTGATTTTCCCTGAACATCCTATGCAGTCGAGCAATGATGGTTGGGAAAATATCCCTACAAATTCTCCTTCTGGCATAACCCATTGGCCAGAAACTATAAAGCGCTTCCCACTAAACCTCAATTCAAAACAAAGAAAGCAACCTATAAATTTCCCAATATCTGAGTCATCTGAAGCCTCATCTATATAGTCAAACAACCTTCAGCCCTAGCTAAAAGTGATGAGAAGAAAATCATTTTCAATGATATGCACCCTGATATTGAGAAAGTGGAAGAAAATAAGTTTGTTGATAAATATTTACTTAAGCACACAGATGCTCTTTCAGAGGGAAGTAGACAAAGAGAGGCAACATCAAACAAAAAATATTATTTATGATTTATTTAAGTTTGCATAATGACATTTCTACATTGACATTTAATCTAAGTCGTATGAAGCCTCATCCATACAGTCAAAACAACCTTTAGCCTGAGCTAAAAGTGATGAGAAGAAAAACACTTTCAATGATATGCACCCTAAGATTGAGAAAGTGGAAGAAAAAAATTCTGTTGATAAGGATTTACTTAAGCACGGGGTTGCTCTTTCAGAGGGAAGTAAACAAAGAGAGGCAACATCAAACAAAAAATATTATTTATGATTTATTTAAGTTTGTATGTTGACATTTCTACCTTGACATTTGATGCATATTTTTGGATAGCATACACATGATATCATTTTTGAAAACTTTTAATATCACGTTGTTATGATATTTTGTGGGAGGTACAAGTGTTTGAGGATGTTACATGTTTATATTGGTTACTTTTTTGTATATTTCATGATTCTAGTATATGCATGGTATTATAGGGGCTAGTCGACTCTGCCGACTAGACCCACCAGTCGACTGGAGTAGTCGGTTAGGAAGTTGGTCGAATAGACAGTTAGAGTTAGTCAACCCGAAAGTTGAAAATTGCAACCAAATGGTAACATAATATATATATATATATATATATATATAATGGAATGTAAGAGAGAAGAATGAATGTTCTGAATATAATAAAAAAGCTTTGATGGTTCTCTTACCTCTTGTGTATGTATGTCTATATGATGATGTGCTCTTCTATATAATGTTATAGTATGTGTTGCTCTATGTAAGGATCTACCTATAAGTATCTTGTACTTTGTTGGCACATGGGCAGACCCAGGGTTTAATGCTTAACAACACACCAACAAAACCCTGACTACCAGCCCTTTGAGCAACACCTGCGAAGCATGCAAAGTCTCACCCGAGGTAGAAGCAGGGGGGTTATAGGATGCAGGTGTCTCTAACTAGGATGGGACACAGATCTGTGATAAAATCACTTCACACAATAGTCTATTAACACTTAGGATTAACATGCATTAGTTTCTTAACATTACAGAGCATAATTGAGGATAGATCGATGTAGTAACAACAAAGATTATGCACTTCAAACACTTAGCACTTAGCACTGCGAATCAGATCTAACATTTTAACATAAGCAAAGAATTTAAGAAAAACATACATATTCATTACACCTTCTAATCTAAGCACTAATAAAAACATAACATAAATAACATATCACAAAGCAAACCATAGGACACTAGATATACGTGGTTCACCCCAGTGTGGGGCTACGTCCACCAACCGCTTCGCCTCTTTATTATTTTTCTAAATCTTACATTCATCCACTCTTGTGCACTAAGCCACAGAGTCAAGCTTCGCACTGGACATGAGATCTGTGCATTGAGCACCAGATCCTCCCAAAAATAGGTCAAGGCACAAAGCCAACTCTATATCAAGCACAAATCCTTAACACACATACATTCCCTTGCACAAAGCCACTCGAACTACTTTCACTTAGCAAAAGACTACTACTTCTACAATACATTATTCTTTATTTATACTTTTACAAACTCTTACAATAGGGCCAAACATGGGAAAACCCATGGGTCGACATCCCATAAATCCATTACAAAAACCCTAGAGAACCCCTTACTAGGTCCACATAGCCTGCAAAATAAGTGAGATCCGCAATCTCAGCTCTGCATGGGCGCTCCTTCTTCGACTAGCGTGTCAAAATCCAAAAGTGGGTCAAATCCAACCAAGGTTTCCTAAAAACTTGGTCGAGGGCCAACATGCCCCCAACGCTCACCTGTGACTCATCCCGAGTCACTCAGGTCCAGACAACCCTACTTCTAAAGCCTCGAGCTTAACTCGAGCTACCTCGACTTTCTTCTTCACCTGAGCCTCTTGCGTAGCGAACTCCTGGATCGTCTGCTTTGTAACAGGCCCTTCTAGGCGCTGTTTGACTGTTGCAACCACTTGATCCAATTGCGAGCCCTATCCTTCAATCTCTTTGAACATCTTGCAAGCTTCCTCCTGCACATGTTGTAGCTTCTACACGACTTCCATTACCCTACCTTGGAGGGTAGTGATCTATTGCTGCACTGCGTGCTACTCCTGGGATCTCTTCATTCTTTCCACCGCGGTGAGCAACTTCATCTGTGCCTACACTGAAAATGCATGTTGCTACGCCTCCTGCAACTACGCTTCCAACTTCCTTAGCTCTGGATCCTCGACGAGGCTGTTATTGGATAAATCGGTGAATGCAGACATAAACTGATCTCCCTAGATTCACCTAGATCTAGAACAAAACGAGACAGGACATGGCGCTTTCCCTAAGCCCAATCATTGAATTTACTATCAGATAAGAGATGAATGACATACCTTTTAATATCGCTTCCTTATGTCTTTGTTGTCCCTGCTTCGCTCCAGTGCTCTTATGATATTGATCCTGCAATGACACAAACCAACCAAAGTGAAAGAAACAATAATATGTTCAATGAAAACTTATACATGTGATCAAGGAGTCATGTAATAAAATGAGAATGATTTATGGAAAAGAAACATGCCAATGTATTATATTAAGTAAAAGTGGAAGATACAACCAAACAACCTTGATGTTGCAAGGTTCCCTTTCGATGGCCCTTTGCTCCAATACACACACTTGCTCCAAACTTTCATGAAGAGGATCCACTATAAATTGATGGGCAGATGAAGACCTCAAGCATCAATTGAGATAGAATCCCTCACACAATTCTCAGCCTATTCCTTCATTAATTCCTTGCTTGCTTTCTTGCTTAACCTTTTCCATGAGAAACCCATTCTTATATAAGAGAAAGAGAGATGGTTAAAGAGATTAGGATGATCCCACCAAATCAGAGAAGTGAGTAAGATCCCAACCATATGGATACCACCTCACATTCTAGAAGATTCCCTTCTAGAACCTTCATGAACTTTGACCTTTTCTCAGTCTTTCAACACTGCCGCACCTTGGCTATAGGACAACCTGCAGAAACATCGCAAGCCAGTTTCATGATAGCCTGCAACGACTAGGCATTTCCGCACTGTACCTTATGGCTAGCCTGCAACGACCTTCTAAAAACAAGTTTTGTAGAAGAGGGAGCTAATCACTTTTCTCATGAAGAAAGGCTCTTTTGGAAGCCTAAACACATGTTGTAGAAACATCACCAGGGTGACTAAAATAATGTGTAACAAAATGCCCCCCAAAGTATGAGGCTGGAACTCGTGATAGCCAATATACTTTGTAGAATATGTGTGTGTGTCGGAAAAAAGGAGTGCACCAATCTAAAACCTACAAACAACCAAGCATCTGCAAAATATTATACCATTTCTGAGGTAGGCATTCCCATGCTCAGACGACAAGTGATTTAAATCATAAATGTCAGTCATGGCCACTAATCATACACTATGGATCCATGTAATCAAGATTCAACATAGCCACCAGGAATACACTGTGGATCTATGCTCATAGAAAACTCAGATTCAAACATAGCCACAAGACATACAAAGTGGATATATGTGTCAATACAAATCATAAATACTCCATCGCAACCTGGATCGAAACAATGAGATCCAGGGTCTTCAATCCCATTGTCTGTAAGTACGAATCTAACCAAGCGATTACAGGTGCTGAAGTCAAACATGGTAGAAACCACTTGATTACCGGCCATTGACGAAAATTGTTAACAAGTGCGAGGGAAATCACCATTGATTTCAATGACTCCCAAGGTACCTTAGTACAATCCAATGAATGCGAATAGATGAGTTGAAGTCAAACACTCGATATAATCTCTCAATCATGGGTCAATGATGTGAACCCACTGTCGAAAGTGAAGAAACCTGCAATTGAGGCATGCAGGTTCTAAGGTACTAATTGATTTCTAAGTCTTGTTCCCGGATAATGAGTTGAAGTCGATGAGAACAGACTCGTCACAGGAGGGCCTTGATGTATCCCCCATCAATGACATGAAATAAGTAACATATTTGAGGTATATCAAAGTGTGAAGATGATTTGAAACTGACACAGGGAAGGCCAACATGGTAGGAATTGGTAACTGTAGATGCCTGACTCGATAGAAGGCTCGTGTAGGGTTGAAATTCTCTTGAACGTATGAACGACATGACAATGGTCTTGGCAACATTAACTCAGAGACGACCCAAGATATGAACTTGCGGAAGGTCAAACAACAGACAAATGGATTTCCCAACCCGGATTGAATGACGAAGGGGGTGTCATGTTCAAGAACAACTATTACTGCCACTAACACAAATATAGAGACACATTTCTTTCCCAAAATTCCCCCCACCATTTCTGGCGAGTACCTCTTTATTTTTACGCAAGCTTGAGGAGGATAACATATGCTTGTTGATGTAAGCTCATCCTTCAGATGAGTCCCTCAGAGTATGTTTAACGAACCCTAAGAAGGAGTGGTTTGGTTCCATATAGATCTTTTGATGTTTGTTTAACGAGTCCAAAGAGAGAAAAGTCAGGGTTTTTTAATATTTAGAGAGTCTGAAAAACACTTAAAGAGAACTCTCTCATTTCCTTTTTCGTAAATTAGTTTGATGAGACCGAAAAAGTGATAACCTACCACCCATCAAACATTTTCTTCAAACACTTTTACGAGCGTGAAAAGAACAAGGTCGCTAGACAATCTTTTTGTTTTATGGAGCATGAAAAGAGCTTAAAGGATACTCCATAAGTTTCATTTTGTTTTTGTGTTACCATGACAAGTACGAAAAGACGACAAAATTATACTTGATTGCGTTCTCATTGATATTTGAGCATGGGAACTAACAAAGACTGAGCTCGAGGTTTTGCCTAAAAAATCTAAAAATTATTTGTACATGCGACAAATGTAAAAACAAACCAAAACATATCCGTGTTCCATCGTTTAGTCTCCTAGATTCTTCATCTGTGAAAAATCAAAACACTTACAATATCATTAGAACTTTAGGTTTTAAGTAAAATGAATAAAATAATAAAAAATATCAATGAAAAAAGTAAAAAGTGAATAAATATAGGTGAAAACACTTTTTTACCATTCCATTGTCATTTTACCCAAAACTTGTCCAAAAAACCCTATTTCACTTCAAACTTCCACCGCGGATTGCGGAAGGCACGAGAATCCATTCAACAAACGACTTCTGCTAAAAAGGTAATCTTCTCGTCCTCTTCATTTTCCATGGATTAATTTATGTTTTCATTGGTTAAAAATGTTTTTTTGAGTTGGATTTCATGAGGGTAGATGCGCGTAGGGACCGCTATAGGTGGCTTATATCGTGCCCTGCAGAAATCATAGATTTCCGCAGGCGGCCTTATGGATGACCTGCATTGGTTCTGCACTGTGTAAAAATCTCACCTGCGCCATGCGTAACTCAAAAATTTCTCATTTATGTTTGGCCAATAAAAATCCCCAATAAATAAAAATGAAGATGCTAACTTCTCCTTGTGGCTCCAATGTAGGTTTTTGACTGTCAGAATGATGGAGTGGAGGGAGAGAGAGCATGAGGACGATGATCGCTTCACTGGGAATGACCCAAGCACAGTTAATTCCCTCCGACAGTGTGGGTTGCTGAAGTTCTTTAAGATCCAGGGCATGAGGGCCCAATTGAGGTTACTTGAGTATTCAGTCCACATGTGGGATGTGGATCAACAGGTATTCCATTTGGGAGCTCACATACTCTCTTTAGATATCAAGGATATCTATTTTTTGACGGGATTATCTTGCCATGGATCCCATGTGACATTGAAAGGCAACATAGGTGGAGGTCTACCGATGAGTGAGTATGTTCGCTGGTATTGTGAACCAGGGGCCGAGAGACGTAAAGGCAAGGTTGTCATTAGGGATGTCCGAGATTTACCCCTTCGGACTGTCGTTTTCACTTTCTCACAGATGGCGGGGAGTGCATCTCCTCATATGGCTCTCCAGAGTGACTTCCAGTATGCAGTGGAGTGCATGGAGCCTCGGGAATTTAACTAGTGTGATGGGGTTCTTCGGATTATGAAGAAACAATTAACAAAGTGCAAGAAAGGTGACCAGAAACAGTTCGGGTACAGGTCCATTTTAGTGTCCTTCTTCCTAGAGAGCATTCCACACTTGTGCTTAGAGGTAGAGTGGAGCATACCGACCCCACAAGATCTAAGAATGAAGATATGGTGTGACCTCATGGCTCAGCATGTGACCGACCCCATCGTCAAATACAATGATGTGTTCTTTGATTGGTTGAGGCCTCAAACACTGATGGTTTATGATTATGAGTATGCCGGGTTGGGCTTTAGAGGCAATCCAGACTTGGTTCTACTCAAAGCTTCTCAGTGGGGGAACTTAGCTAAGAAACACATTTTGTTTTTATAATTTTTTGTAAATTTTGAAATATAAAATGTTTTTGATCCGAGGACTAATAAAAAACTCTTTGAAAACGCAGATGTAGGACCGCACCGGCCTCCAGGTACGTCCCCCATCCATAGACGAGGGGAGGTAGTCGAGGTAGCAAGATTGGCTGTCGCTGATTATGAGGTGATCGAGCAGAACCTGGAGGGGTTGACAACAGATGTCCCATATATCTCTATCGATGAGATCTCGAGACGTTATTAGCGCCATACCGTGGGTGTATCTAGTTCTCTTAGTTGACTACTCCTTAGGGTAACACAGGCAGTTGTGTGTTATCGCGAGCAACATCCTTGTTGTTATTTTGTATATGAAGCCACGTGCTTCACATTTTTGATATTTTGGTCTTCAGACAAAAAAACACTTTTTGTAAAAACTTTTATTGTTATATATACATGAGGCTTCTACCGACTTACTTGATTTATATACAAAATGTGATTGGATTTATAAATGTCTCAAATGTCTGTCTAACACATAATTATCTAATGCATCTGTTAGTGTATTCAAACATCTAGGAATGTGTTGACATTCAATGTAATCAAAATGACATTCCAAGAGGCGGATTAGTAAATATACCCTTAATAAAGTAGAACTTCAGATAGCATAGACATTGCTCAATTGTAGTGCTACTAACTGCGAATCAAGTTGTACAACAAGATGACGGATTCCAAGTGAAATAGCGTCGGTCAACAATTCGATGACTACATTGTATTCCGCAATATTGTTAGTTGCATGATTGAGGCAAACACCATGTAGACTGATTAATTTGTTTGTGGGTGCTTAGATTTCCCAAGCAACGGATGCTAGGTTCTGAGTACTATGACTAGCACCATCGATAAAGCCAATGTAGGGTAGAAAATACACCGACATCTGGAAACCAAGCACAACACAAGGTAAGCAGTTGGGGGTCGAAACCAAACAACGAAAAAGAACACAAAAGTAGCACACAAAGAGTATGATACAATAAAAATACAAGCACTCATGCTAAGATGACCTAAGCATAGTACTTCTTCAAGTAAAGCCCATTTCGGGGTTCACTCAAAGGAATTCCATCATAATCCATTAACTCATAAGCTCCCTTCTCCATCACTCGTTTGACAATATAAGGGCCTCACCACATAGCCTCAAATTTTTCGGCCCCTAGTAAATCACGATCTTGTTCGTAGAGGAGAACTAGATCACCCTCAAAGAAAACGCGTGGCTTGACATGCTTGTTGTGTTGGGCTTTGACACATTTTTTCTGAGTTTCAATTACCAGGGTGGCATCACGACGGGTTTCATCTAATTACATCAGGCACAATAGACGTTCCTCTTCGATAGAGGTGTTTGGAAGAAGTTCAATGGCTAGTTTCAAAGATGGTATCTCACATTCAATTGGCAGAACAACTTCGATACCATAAACTAATTGGAAAGGTGTGAATCGAGTGGTAGAATTGACGGATGTCCGGTAGGTCCACAATGCTGAAAACAACATCGTGTGCCAACTTGTCTTATGAATTCTTATCATCCGTCGAAGCATCATAATGAGAACTTTGTTTATTGCTTCAACCTGACCATTGGCCAGTGGGTAATAGGGGGTTGAGTTTTCATGCCGAAGACCCAACTTTTTAGTAAGCTCAGACATCATGAAATTTCAAAAATGGATACCATGATTAGTAACAATAGCTTGGGGGAAACCAAACTGAGTAATGATATGATTAAATATGAGTTGTGCTGCAGTTTTCCCAATGTTATCGAATGTAGGCATCGCCTTGGCCCATTTAGTGAAGTAATCCACAACTACGATGATGTATCCATGCCCCCCGACCGAGTGAGGGTTACATTTCATGAAGTCAATTCCCCATTTTGCAAAGGGACCAACGGAAACTACATGGTGTAAAGGAGTGGGATGAGATCTTATCTTGTTATTATACGTTTGACAAGCATGGCATTTATGGACAACAATGATACAGTCTTTAAACAAAGAAGGCCAAAAGTATCCTGCTTGTAAGATTTCTTGGGCAGTGGCATACCCAGACATATGACTGCCACATGCTCCGGAGTGGTAGTCATTCAAATTTTTCTCAGCCTCATCATAGGTGAGACGTCGTCGAAAAATTGAGTCAACACCATGGTGATAAAGAGTGTCACTGAGAATTATGTATTAACGGGCTTGATACCCTACATGAAAATGGTCTGTACTAGAAAGGTTAGGCCATAAATTTTGATTCTAGAGATAAATGATTATATCTCCATACCAAACGTCATCAGAACTGATCAGAAAAAGGGATTCACCAGGTAAGGAATCCTCTACCACATTTGCTGTATCAGTTGAGGGAAGGTCACATATCAATTCGACAAATACCAAATATTTCTTTGATTTAACATGTTCAAACTCTAAGTTGAACTCCTGGAGAATCACTATCCATTTGGAGTACTTTCCCCCTAGCAATTGGTGCGTAAGGATATGCTGCATAGGGTTGCATTTGGAAATAAAGGTCTTGCGTAATAGGATATAGTGACAAAAACATTGGACAATTTGGACAACTGCCAAGGCCAGTTTCTCCACATGTAGGTATTTGGATTCGGTGATCGTGAGACTCTGACTCAAATGGTAAATTACATGTTCGTCGTGTGAATCGTCTTCTGGGACTAAAACCATTGCAATGGTAGAGTCTGAAGTTGCGAGGTAGAGGAAATAGTCTCGACTATAATCGGGAGGGAAAAGCAGTGGTGTACGGGTTAAGGCAAGTTTTAAAGCGTCAAAGGATTTATTGGCCGGACTCCACACAAAAAACACATTTGTGTGGGTTCAAACGTATATGATAGTAACGAAAACGAAGGAAAATGGCTTAGAGATGGGTCGGGTGATCTTGGCGATGCATGGAGTGCACCGGTAGATCATTGAGATATGACTGTACGATGTGCTTGATATCATGAAAATCATAAGACATGGCATGTTGAAAAGTCGCACCAACATTCTTCAAACTGAAGGGCAGTTTCTGGTAGGCAAAAGTACCCCAAGGACAAATGAAAGCAGTCTTGTGTTGATCCACGGGAAAAATATTAATTTGATTATAGCCGGAGAAATCGTCCATTAAGGAGAAGATTTTTCTCCCAGTGCAATCGTCGAAGATCTGGTCAACGAAGGGGGTTGGATAATTGTCCTTAGGACAAGCTTTATTGATATCCCTATAATCTACACATACACGGATCATGCCTTGTTTCTTATTGACCATAACTAGATTGGATACCCAATCGGTTAAAGCCACAGGATATATAAAGCCAACCTTAAGAAGTTTTTCAACTTTGAGCTTGATAGCAATGACTTTATGAGGGTGGACTGGGCGAAGACTCCGCCAGACAGGTTTACCATCCGGGTAGGTCTTAATTTCATGCACAATGATATTGGGGTCATTACCCGTCATCTCTTTGTAACTCCAAGCGAAAACGTCACATAATTCTTGAAAAATGGCTTTATAAGTGACGACCTCATCAACGGAACATGAGGCTCTGATGTGAACATTTTCGATGATTCCAGGTTTAATGGATATGTCAAGAGGAATGGTGGGTGAGATATTACTCAGGTTCCCTTCATATAACACATCATGGGATGAATCAAGAACAGAGGAAATGACAACAACGATTGACGAAGTCGAAATCCATTGGTAACTCTCCATGGTGTGTTGTTTGAGGAAGAGAATGGAATGATGATGTCCATTGTCCCATGGAGTGTCTTCCATGGATATGACTGACATGATCATCTCGTCAGTGGGAAAAATCACACAAAACAGATTGGGAGATGAATCACAAAGAGAGGGAGTGGAAGGGGTTGTCAATTGAATGGCTTGATAAGCGAATTCAACTGAACTTAAGGGCATTTTTTCACCATAGCGAAGATAATCACTAGGGTCAGGTACTATCCACGGGTCACGAGATGCAGGGGTTTCACAAACAGAGGTGGAGATCATGTTGCTTGAGGCAACAAAAGCAGGTGGAATATTGGGAGGTGGGATTGGGAAGGTACCCATTAAAGTGGAATCTTTCAAAAGACCCACACTGACATTCTCATACCCAGGAGGTGTCTTTGAGATAAAGGGTACGTTGCTAGTACGAGAATCAGAATTAAAAAAGGCCAGTTGGTCCACCGTAATGAATTTTCCTTGATGTGGGAAATGTAACACATGAAAAAGGGTAGACACAACTGCATGCGTGGAATCAATCCAACTATAGCCAAGTAAGAGGTTATAGTCGAGAGGCGCATCAAATACCTTGACCTCAACGTTGACCTATTTGCCTTCCAACATAATAGACAACGAGGGAAGAACACCATAGGGTTTAAAACTAGAACCATTGAAATCCTTAAGTGTATTGTGTGATTCAGTGAGGGGAGGAGAGCCAATGGATTTCCAACAAGTAACTAACATAACGCACATTGAGGCACCCTCATCAATAATGGTTCTACATATATTCTTGTTTTCGGAAACAACTTGAATCTGAAACACTAATTGAGGAGGTAGCCTTGGAATGTGATCTTTCAGGTCAAAGATTATCAAATTTGTATATGTGGGATCAATTCCACCAATGGCCTTTAACAATGCCTTCCATTGAGCGGGACAAATTTGAAGGACTTCGAGAGCTGACATTGCAGAGGGTGCTTGCACAAGGTCTTCTACAATGTTGTAGTTTTGAGTAGCATGCACATGAGGATTGAAGGTAGACTTCCGAACAATGCCTTTTGGAGGAGGGCGAAGAACTGTATAGGGACTCGGTTGTTCGAGATGAAGAGGACCATTGGGAGGTGAAGTTGAGGGAGGCGGTTGAACCAACGAAGGTGGTAAATCATCAACTTTCTCCTTTGAAGGAGAATAATATTTGGCTCGAGTGGTGATTGCAATGTCATTTTTGGTAGAATTACTAGTACACATAAGGACATACGAAGTGGTGGAGGGAGAGGGTTGGTCATGAATGACCAATTGGGCCTGTTGTTGAGAAGGGAAAGGTTGTGACAAAATGGCAGGTGTGGGAGGATTTCCGGTCCCTTGAAGGAACTTAGTGACCTCAACACGTTTTTGACAATCTTTCGTGTAGTGATCATCACCACAGATAAGGCAAGGATATCAAGGTTTACGCTTATCCTTATCATCAACAGATTGTGTCCTAGGTTTTTCAGATTGCAGATTATTATTTTTATCCTCCTTGTTCTTGCCCTTTCCTTTTTTAGATTTGTTTTTATTGGCAGGGGTAGATTGAACTTAATTAACCTCATAAGTTTTTCTGGTGGAAGGAGTAGGAGTCGAAGCACTTTGAACATTAGAAGTAGTAGATTTGGGATTGGTGTGAGTGGTCGACGTGGATTTAGTGTCAGCATGGACAGTGCCAATCACACCATCAACAACATGAGAAGTTGATGGGGTTGTTGAGGTAGAGGTGGTAGAGGGGCGAGGGGCTTTAGGGATCAATTCATATAGAGTGCCCGTTTGCGAATAAATGAGATCTAGGTATTGAGCACGACTAATCACCTACTCTTTAGTGACAACTCCACCCATGGAAATATCACATGTGATTTTACTGATGAATGATTTGGTGAACCGTTTAGCCAATAAATGATTAGGAAGGTTGATTTTGATCAAGCATCTCCTCCGTCTCCACTCATGAATGTGATCATAAATGTGAGTGGCAGAACATTACTTGAAGGAACTCAAAATCTTGGTTCTTGTCTCATAGCGGATTGGCAATTGGTAATGTGTGAGAAAATCCATGGCAAGGGTGTTGAGGTCGTTAAAGAAACCTCGTGGTAATTATATGTACCACTTTGCGGCTGAACCCGTGAGAGTTCATTGAAAGAGTTGTAACCGAATGGATTCGGCCATCAAAGAGTTGGACGAACACCAAAGGTGGAAAGTCATAACATGATTGTTTGGGTCTTCTCTCGGTCGACTATCAAACTTAGGGATGTCATGTGGTAATTTGGCTAGTATAACGGGCCAATGGGGAGAATGTAAGATAGGATCATTCAAGATTCTAGACAATTCAAGTAGATCCAAAGTGGCTAGAAAAGGCAACTGTATATTCACGTGAGGATATTGGTGACTTTGGGGAAGAAGTCCTGTTGGTATACTAGTAGGACTATAAGCAATTTGCATGTACGTGGAGAGTCCTGACATATTATGTCATGGAGGATTTGGAGGCATATAGCCCATTGGGTTGGGTTGGTTGGAAATGTTCCCTTGAAAATGGACACTTGACAGGACGTGTTGACCCCAAGCAGGATTCAAAGAACCTGGATATGGCTGGCCCAAGTGAGGGGGTACAAAAGAGTTGATTTGAGGCTGTTGCCCCCTATATTATTGTGGATTTCCTTGGGCAAGGAGGTTCCAAAGTTGGGCTAGTAATCCCAATGTGTTTTGTCCATATAGTGGGTTATAGAGTCCAACCTGAGGTTTTCCTCCAAGTGGGGGTTGATCCCCAACGTGTGGTGGTTCCCCAGTCTAAGGTTGACCCCCAAATTGAGGTTGCCCCCCGGCGTGAGGTTGCCCTCCAATGGGAATCTGGTAGCCAGAAATGAAAAGATGATGGGTGATTCCAATTGGATCAAAGCCACTAGGGAAAGATCCCCCAAGAAAAGGTGGATAAGACCCTCCAGAGAGGACCCAGGAGGGTGTAGGAACAAAGTTGGTAGCAACATTGTACCCAGGTGGAACAAAAGGTCCAGAAACTCTTGATGGAACTTGGGTAGGAATGGTGATGGAAGGATTCAAAGTGTGATACCGAGGAGGAAGCGACGGGATAGGTCTAGACAAGAGTGGTGTGCCAATGGGATCTTGGTTAACTACTACATTCACGGTAGGAATAGTCATAGCATGTGGGACCATAGTAGAATGGGCCATTTGGAGAGAAAAATTCGAGCTAGGACCAACTGAGTGTGTGTCTAGAAGGACGGTGATATTGCGAGTTGTACCAACAAAATGGTCTAAAGGTATCGTGTAGGTAAAAAAAGTTTCAGGTAGTTGTGAGATGACAGGTGAATCAAGACCCGCCCCCAAGTTGTAGTAAATGTCTCGCACAGTGCGAGGTGGGTTTCCAAATATGTCACTAGAAAGAGGGTTTTCTACTCCAGAGCCTGTATGAGGTCCAATCGGTATTTCAGAAGTTTCAACAACAAGGTCTCCTAATGAATTCATCCAGAGAATATGTCTCTCATATCCAGAATATGGTAACAGAGTGGGAGGAAGCTGGAAAGCCTCTAGAGAATCCGAAATAATTCGGAAATCTTCTAAAGTGTTGGAACTTTCCACTTGTGAAGTTACGTTGTCCTGGAATGCTCTCTGCTTAGGAGAGCCCTCCGGTGAATTAGGAAGTAAAGGGAGACAACCTTCCAAATCTTTCGGGGGTAGCCCTTGCATCCTATGTGAACGGCGTGGAGGGTTGATGTTGGTTGAACCAAATATTTTATGGAAAAATTCTATGGCCAACTACAGAAACAAACAATACTCGCTAAAAAATCTAGAAATCAAACCAAGCAAACAAACCTTCTTATTTCTAAGTCACTAGTTGGTGATGAAATCCAACGTCGCGAAGTCAAGACAGGAAGGGGCTAGGATAGAGCAGGTGGAAAAGTTACATTGACGACCTGCTTAATGGACTTACACCCTGGTGCAAGCTCCCACACATAATCGTGGGTATACCCTCCAAGGATCTCGAGTGAGTCTGGCCAACGTCTATTCTAGGTACTGTGAAGACTTTCCCCTACATAGTCACCTCATGTAAGACCCTAAAGAGATAGGCCACTAAGGCTACCAATAACAATAGTAATGCCTAGGGGAACAGTCGACAGTCCGATCCATGCGCAAGGGCAGGGTATCTAGCCTGAAATCAACTCGAAAGGATTCCACTCATAATTGTGGGTATACCTTCAAGTGACCCTTGTAATACATGCAATCTCTACACCAAGACCAACAAAGCAAGGTGAGTAACTCTGCCAGCCTTAATGCGACAAGTTTGACCCTTGTGTGAGAAGGGCTTCCTAGGACAAAATGTTGCAAGTGGATTTGAACACTCCCTATCACAAGATGCTACAGTGTGTTTTATGCTTTGGAGAGTGTGCCTCACAACCTATTCCAAAGTGCTAGCCTAGCTAATGTTGGTGGAAAGAGTTTCTAGAAAATAAAAGTGACTAATAAATTTTAAAATTACGTAGTATTTTAGAGGCTGTTGTTTATGCAAGAGGGAGATGGAGTTGAAACAGATGTTGTATGAGACCTTCACCCAATAATATGAAAGAAGAGATGAATGATGCAATGTTTCAGTTCAATGAACTCTAATTATAGTAGGGAGAAAGTATTTCTTCGAAAACACGAAAGCTACAAAATGTAATTTGTTTTTCTTGAATGAATACAATTCCAAACAGTAATAAACAATGAGATTTCCTAATGTGTTCTCTTGTAAAAACAAAATTTGAATGCAATTTTTTTTCTTATGAATTATTACTTAAAAAGAATAAATGACTTTAATTCTTCCTTTCCAAAACCAAGTCAGGGATATAATGAAGAAAGGAAAAATAATCAAAGAAAATAGATACACTCAACAAATACTCAAATCAAACTTTAAATGAAGATAAAAATGAAGATGACAAGAAAGTGTTTCGCTAAATGAAAACAAATGTTTTTTTCCAATCAATAAGCAATAGAGAAAATGTAAAACAATCCAAAACTTTAAATCAAATGAAAGACTTTTATCAATCAAGCACTCAGATTTAAATCCAGAGATTATGTCCTTGTTGACAAAAAGAAAGAAGTAAAAACTTGTAAACTGATGAAGAAGGGTTTTCAATCCCTGAAAACTAATCAACAACAAGTCTTACACTTAGAAAATAGTCAAATACTGGCACCAAAAGTTCTTCCCAGGTGATCAAAGCAAAACTAGATGACAGAAGATCGAAAGACCTGATCCAATAAATTCCATAGGAAACGTCGCAACCCAACAGTAGGGTACAATGCGGCAATTTTAGGTTTCCGCAGGCTAGATATGGGTAGGGTGTGGAAATTTTGTACTGGTCTAAACATTAAGGGTGCGACGATCCAAGGACATCACATGATGCATATGGGATGCAGTGCGACTATCTTTGTAAATAAAGAAAAAATGGAAAAAGGGAAAAGTGTCGAAATGAACTTTAAGATCCAGAGAGTCTAGATGGATGCCCCACAGACTTAGAGACTGGATTAAAATGAAAGGAGGTAGGCTAAAGGAAAATGGACAAAAAAAAACCACAAACATGTCATATCCCCAGTGGAGTCACCAATATTTTTATTGGATAAATTGGTGAATGCGGACATAAATTGATCTCCCTAGATCCACCTAGATCTAGAACAAAACAAGACAGGATATGGCGCTTTCCCTAAGCCCAATCATTGAATTTACTATCAGATAAGAGATGAATGACATACCTTTGAATATCACTTCCTTATGTCTTTGTTGTCCCTGCTTCGCATTGGTGCTCTTATGATATTGATCCTGCAATGACCCAAACCAACCAAAGTGAAAGAAACAATAGTATGTTCAACGAAAACTTATACATGTGAGCAAGGAGTCATGTAATAAAAGGAGAATGATTTTATGGAAAAAAAACATGCCACTGTCTTATATTAAGTAAAAGTGGAAGATACATCCAAACAACCTTGATGTTGCAAGGTTCCCTTTCGGTGGCACTTTGCTCCAATACACACACTTGCTCCAAACTTGCATGAAGAGGATCCACAATAACTTGATGGATAGATGAAGACCTCAAGCATCAATTGAGATAGAATCCCTCACACAATTCTCAACCTGTTCCTTCATTAATTCCTTGCTTGCTTTCTTGCTTAACCTTTTCCATGAGAAACCCATTCTTATATAGGAGAAAGAGAGATGGTTAAAGAGATTAGGATGATCCCACCAAATCAGAGAAGCGAGTAGGATCCCAACTATACAGATTCCACCTCACATTATAGAAGATTCCCTTCCAGAACCTTCGTGAACTTCGACGTTTTCTCAATCTTTCAACACCGCCGCACCCTGGATATAGGACAGCCCATGAAAACATCACAAGACAGTTTCATGATAGCCTACGGCGATCAGGCATTTCCGCACTGTACCTTATGGTTGGCCTGTAGTGGCCTTCTAAAAACAAGTTTTCTAGAAGAGGGAGCTAGTCACTTTTCTCATGAATAAAGGTTATTTTGGAAGGCTGAACACATGTTGTAGAAACATCACCAGGGTGACTAAAATAATGTGTAACAGAGGAATTTGTATGTTTGGGTGCTCCTATCACTTTGCTGTTTACATTCCGAGGCGAGGGATCTAATTCTTACTACTGTGTTCTTAGCGGTCTCCTCCCTCTGGTCATGCACCTCCTGCGGGGTGCTCGGTACTGTTTGGGCCTCCAATTCTGTTATCCTAGTTTGAAGCTGCTGGAGGGTATCAACAAGCTTCACTATTTGAGCTTCAACTGACTCTTTCTCCTCCTGCGCCAACTCTAGCACAAAGCGACATGCTTTACTTACCGCTTCTTTGACTGTGGCCCACTCTATGAACAAATGATCCTTTTCCCTCTGTAGCTGGGATTTTTCCTCCCGATGCTTCGCCTGAAGCTCTGCTTTGTCGTTTTCATGAGAAACTACACTGTCCTGCATTGCTCATAACTGCACCAAGACTTCGTCCTTCTCCTTTTTCAAGGCTTCTATAGCCATCTGCTTCTCTTCCCGAGCTCTCTGAAATCGATCTTTTGTTGCATCCACAATCCTTCTCAATTGGGTTGGTTCATCCCCCAATTCTGTAGTCTACGATGAGGAAAGTGTAGACGACGCAGTAGGATCTGCGCAGACCAAACAAACAACTTGTTGCACTTCATTTAATTCCTTCTCGATCCTTCCATATATCTCCTCTTGCTTCTCTCCATATCTCTGCAGTATGTCTTCAGATGCGTCCTCCATGGCTCCATGGATCAGACTGATGTCATCATCCATGAGGGTGGCTTCCAACTAAGGTTTATTAGCACGTGTCTTCTTCCTTGCTAAGGGTTTCTTCGGAGAAACCTTCCTCTTCTATGGTGTTAGTGTCCCAACAGGGGGATCTTCAGGTGGTGTAGCTTCACCTCCTCCTTGTTATTCTTCTCTTTCATCTCCTCCTCCCTATCCTTCGTCTTCATGTTCTCCTCCTCCTGGTGAATCAGACCTGTTATCTTTAGAAGCATTGTCCTCCTCATCGCTCTCGATGTCCTGGACTTCTTCCTGCTTTTTCTTCTTCTTTGTCCCACTCAACTGTCCGACATACTCAACCTGTGTGACTATGGGGCTTCTTATGGTGTCGGTGTCGGATAATTCTGCATCAACGATAGGTACAAGAAAATCCTCCGGCCATTCCTTTGTGATTTGCTCCATATCTTCATATGTCATTTTATATTACGATTGTAATTCTTCCTGGTTCTCATCTTTGCGCACGGTGATGTATATGAAATGAGGATCATCGCAGAACTTTGCTATTGGTCGGTACTGGTGCAGGGTGTGCAATGTCATCCACGAGAGTGATTCGATGGCGACCTTTAACTGCTTGTAGTGTGCATGAAACACGGCATTGGACTGCCACTGCTTCGTCATGTCGTTGGTGTACCACAGGGTAGAAAACCGATCAACCAACAACTCCGAGGGTTTGATCTCTGGGAAGGTGGATCCTTCAGGAATTTGCCAAGCAACAAATGCGATCAAAATGATCAGTCAATTATAATGGAATTCATATCCCAAATCCTGGGCTTCACGAAAATCCTTCTCTAGCTCATTGACGAGGTAGTTCGTTGATTTTGTCTGCATGCCCTCCACACATTTTCCTGTGAGATCCACCACGAACCCTGTGACCTGTGTGGGGCGATTCTTTCTTACTAGCTTTCTAGCTAGGAGTTGGCAACAAAGGCACACTGTGCCATCCTGTATAGAGGCTACCTTGTAACCTCACTTTCCTTTCTCTACTTCTCCATAAGATTCCTTGATGCGTTGCCCCAGGGAACAGTCTGAGGCATTCCTTGGATAAAACTGTTGAGGGTCAGGACCCTTTACGCTCAAACCCATGATCCGGTGGATCAACACCAAATCCACAGTAATCCTCCTGTCAAGCCATAAGTATTTTCCATGATAGCATGACAGAAGGAGTTTAATGCAAGTGTTAACCTCCTGGTGGCGGCCAAAATGCAGGATCTTCATCACATTCAACATAGTGGTCTGCACCAACCCCTTAATCCATGGATGCGAGACAAGGTGAGGTTTCTTTCTAGTTGACTTAGTCAAGTAGCAGTGGAGCGCTAACATAACGTAGTTCTTCCTGTCTCTTAAGTTGAAGTCATTGTTCTTGAACACCGGGAGCTGTCCTAACTGACTCCCAACTACGTGAATTCCTTTCGGAATGTACGCGGTGAGCACGACGCACTCAAAGTCCTAAGGGATACTGTCGCGGTTAACAATGCCAACCAAAGGTGGAATATAATCAGGTAGGATCGACAGGATCTACTTCGCATTAGCCAAATCACCGCGGTGCTTACTTCATTGTTCAACTACGAGGTTGAGACGGCTGGAACGATGTCCAGTCGAAGGGGAAGCCTACAATCCCCTAGTTGATGATGCCTAGACACCTTTAGATATCAGTTTGTTAGCCATTAGCCTCTTAAGGACCTCCTCGACAGACTTCTCCAATTCACTAGGTTCGCCCGACATTCTTGCTCTTATCAAATAGGCGGGGTAGACAAATGGACAGACGGGGTCTTCTTTCAGATAATGACATATTGCATAGCTCAACACTTGGAAAATTCTCTGCGTAGCTCAGTCAATCATGGGTAGCAAAAATTGGTCCCAGTGCATCGACCAATGAATTAAATAAGCAGGGCATCATCACGGATATTCCAACGGCTAGGAAATGCTTCCATTAATGTAAAACTTTCCGTTATGGAGCGGTCTCAATGTCCAAAAGTGGTCCATCAGCCCATAAATGCATTTTCTAATCGTTCAGGAGCGTCGTTCTAACGGTCAGGGTGCCTCCAACGATCATATAACTTCGTCGAGGCAAAGCCCTATTTTTTGCGGATCTGTTGTTCCAGCGAGGTTCAAATATTGCGAACCTGCCTCTCGCGAGGTTCTAATTTGTGAAGTATTCCATCTGGTCTCTGTAGCTTCTTGTAGTTTTTCCATCTTAGCTTTATTTTTATTGAGCTTCCTTGCCTTCTTCCTTGTGATCTGAGTCTCTCTAACTGTTTCTAGAATCCTCTTTCCATTTTTATTCTTATATTCCCCTAGCGTGGTGGCTTTGCACTATTGAGGTGCCCTAAAAGGGTCTGAAGTTAATATCCCTTTTCTTAACACTTCTTGGGTGGATATACTTCTTTCTTGAATATATAGGTCTTTCAATCCTTTTTTCATTCTTTCAACCTTGACAACTAATTCTCTTGCTTTCTGCCCCTCCCGCATTGTTACTTTGCTCTGTTGCTTTGACTTATCCTCTCATTCTTCTATTAGTCGATCTATTTTCTTAGATATGAAATCCATTAAGTCTTGCTTTTTCTTTGATGTAGCTTCTTCCTCTGATTTCCTTATGATCTGATCATTCTCAATCCAAGTCTTACCTAACAAAAGTGGGAAAGGGGTGTTGTCCCCAACAAACTTAATGACTTCAAATTCTTCTTCAGTCGATGTTCCCTGAACAATAATAGGTATATTAGTTACTCTTCCACATAAAGTTATTATCTTACCTTTAAACAAGCCTATCCTTCCCAACGAAGGTACCACAGTAGGCTTTCCCAAAATTTCTCGAGTTTCTTCTGTCATAATATTCACTTGTGTTTCTTCATCCAAGACACAGTCTATGTCAAAGTCTTCTATTCTTTCACTTATGCACTATTTTTCTTTCAGGATATTTGGTAATCTGACATCTTTGTGAGCATCCATCATTTCTTTCAACTGTAATAGCATAGTTTTAACTTCCTCTGACCCTTTCTCTTTATGACTTTCTAACATGCCCTTAGTCTCTTGACTTCCTTCATAGTTTTCTTGCCTTATGTTCATCCCTTCAACTTTAGCAATCATCCCTGGACAATCCTCAACCTCATGACCAACAATCTTACAACAAAGACAAATAGGGCCTACCTCAGGACATTCCTTAGCAAGATGTCCCGATCTTCTATAGTTATAACACAAAGTCAATCCTCTTTTTCTGTTATATGTTCCCCAACCTTTTATGTACTGTGCATCTCCTCTAGGGTCATAGTGTTGAATCTGCAATCTGCAAAAAAAAATTCTAGGGTCCTGCATCCACTTATTAGTCCAAAAACTCTTTCTATGTATAGGAATAACATATCTTTCTTCATTTTCATTATATTTACTCAAATCAACTTTTTCTTTCAACTGCGCCCTAGACTTCAGACTAGGACAAAACCTATCAAAAATACTTAAGTTCATGCTTTCAAAACACAAATTTTCACTTATATTTCTCTTGCCAAAGCACAAAACTTGATTCTTTATGATATTACCTATTTTCTTCAGATAAACTTACTTTCTTAGCACAAATCTTCGCAAGTCAAGTAGAGTACTGTGCACGTCAGCAACAGATCTATGCACATAGCTTCTCTTTTTCTTTACTTCAGTTCCCAACAACCACAGTTTCAGGTCCCGACAACAGAACCATTTGTTGGCATAAGGGAAGACCTAGGGTTCAATGCTTAACAACGCACCAACAAAACCATGACCACCGACCCTTTCAGCAACACCTACGAATCAGGTGAAGTCTCACCCGAGGTAGAATCAGGGGAGGTTACAGGACGCAGGTGTTTATAACCAGGTCGGGACATAGATATGTGATAAAAACACTTCGCACAATAGTCTATTAACACTTAGGATTAACATGCATTAGTTTCTTAACATTACAGAGCATAATCAAGGATAGATCAACGCAGTAATAACAAAGATTTTGCACTTCAAACACTTAGCACTGTGAATCAAATCTAGCATTTTAACATAAGCAAAGCATTTAAGCAAAACATACATATTCATTACACCTTCTGATTTAAGAACTAAGAAAAACATAACATAAATAACATAGCACAAACCAAACCATAAGACACCAGATATACGTGGTTCACCCCAATGTGGGGCTACATCCACCAACCGCTTCACTTCTTTATTATTCGTCTGAATCTTACATTCATCCACTACTGTGCACTAAGCCACAGAGTCAAGCTTCACACTGGACAAGAGATCTGTGCACTGAGCACCAGATCCTCCTTCCAAAAATAGGTCAAGGCACAGAGCCAACTCTCTATCAAGCACAAATCCTTAACACACATACATTCCCTTGCACAAAGCCACTCAAACTACTTGCACTTAGCACAAAAGACTACTACTTCTACAATACATTCTTCTTTATTTATACTTTTACAAACCCTTATAATAGGGCCAAACATGGGAAAACCCATGGGCCAACATCCCATAAACCCATTAAAAAAACCCTAGAGAACCCCTTACTGGGTCCACATAGCCCTCAAAATAAGTGATATCCGCGATCTCAGCTCCGCCTGGGCACTCCTTCTTCGACTAGCGTGTTGAAATCCAAAAGTGGGCCAAATATGACCAAGGTTTCCTCAAAACTTGGTCGAGGTCCAACATACTTCCTCTCATACTACAACATTGGTTTAGTTTCCTATAGTTCTGAACTCGGGCATGCATAGCAAAGGCACATATGTGTTAACTTTGGAAGACATACACGGATGGTGGGAACGTAAAACTACCAACTATATCAGAAACTAGCAGAATCCCACACTCAGTTCTTCTCAGAGATGCACAAACGATTTTTGGAAGCTAGTCTAGAGGCACTTTACGAATATATCAGCCAGTCTAATGTGAAAACTAACTCCCGATGATCCAGATGGATCTCAGTGGCCATCCACCGCTTCCACTGAATCACCATTTTGAGCCAGTGGTTTTGATAAACCATGATATTCACCCTTTTTATGGGGAATAGAATGTAATGCCATCTTCATTTGCTAATTAAAGACATCATTTAATGATTTCATAGTGGTCTTATGTACATGCCTAAAACATAGTGTCAATGCACCGGGTCCTATTAGAACTCCGCAGTTAAGCACACTTAGGCTAGAGTAGTACTGGGATGGGTGACTACTCGGGAAGTCCTAGTGTTTTACATGCTTATAAAATTTTGTAAACTTAGACCAACTTATCCCACATGCATCATGGGAATTGTTCTCCTCTCACTCTCTCATATATAATTTAGGTGAAGGAGGCCCTTTAAGCATGGAATGGAGTGTGATGTAAAGCTTCTTGTGAATGAAGCGTAATCAACATCTCTTTCTTTTTAGAGATAAGCTACCCCATTTTTCCAGGTTGTGTTCGACAATGTTTTTCTATCTTATTCAGTAATAGAAGTTAGGTTTCACCGTATTTATGTGTTCTCTTCTATATTTTTGTGTATTTCATTGTTATATCTCGGTTGTATGTCTGCCTTCATGTCATTCTCAAAATAATCCAGATTAGTGGTATCAGAGCAGTCTTCTCCTTATCATTTCTCAGAGTAGGTCCTCGACGAGGTCAGGGTATAGATATTTGGGTCTCGAGCTAGTTTCGTTTGAGGACAACTACTCTCGCTAGCCCAAGCAACCTCCCATGGCAGAAGAGAAGAGAGATGACAGAGTAGGAGATCCTTTTAAGATGTTGCTCGAGGAATCCCCTGTGCGACAAAGGAATGAGATGATGGACAACTTTGCTCAGATCCTTCAAATACTACTGAAGGTGGCAACCGAGGCATCTTCTACAAGCAACATTTGCAAGTGCGACGCCCTTCAAGGTACAAGTCAATTTTGATATCCCTTTATTTGAAGGCAAGATACATGCAGATGCTCTAGAAAAATGGTTGAATCTTCTAGAAGGTTATTACTCTTTCCAAAAATAATTTAATATTGAAAAGATCACCTTCATGCTCCTTAAATCCCTTCCCCATGTCAAATCTTGGTGGGAAGGTTACTGGGAGAGGTACACCGTGGATGAATCTACATTGTTCAGAAGAAAACCCACTTGAGAAACCTTTGTAGATGCCCTAAAGGAGGAGTTCTACCCTGTAGGAAACTATGATGACCAATACATTAGATGGGAAACTCTGCGTTAGAAAAGAGACAAGACGGTGGTAGACTACACCAACATTTTTCATACCTTGCGCTTAAAGTTGGGCATCAAAGACTCTGAGCGACACCTGGTTTTGTAGTATCGCAGTGGTCTACATAGGTACATCCAAAAAGAGATGGATTTTTTGGACATCTCCTCACTGGGAGCTTCTTATCGATATGCAGTCAAAATTGAGCAGAAATTCAAGCAACAGAGTAAGTGGGAGAAGCATGGACAGAGCAAGGAAGGCCAACCTCAAGAGAGCCAGTCCTAGATGCAGGAAAATGAGGGTAACATGAAGTCTAAGAAAGACACTGGAAAGTGGTGTGAGTTCCACAATAGTCCTTGGCACAACACTAATGAATGTCTCTCAATATAGTCATTAGTGGTCGAGCTCAAAGACAAAGAGCCGAACCCCAACTTTGACCCTGATTAAAAAAATATTAAAAGGAGACATATCATTGATGCAGAACCCACTGCTACTGTCACAACTACAACAATCTAACCAGAAGAGGATCCTACGGAGGGGGAGTGACTCTTCCATTCACAGATGTGGGTGAAGGGTACCCCACTGCATTTTATTGTTGATAGCGGAAGCCAAAAGAACATCATCTTAGCAGAGGTTGTCAAGCAGTTGGATTTACCAACAACACCACACCCACAACCATACAACATCGGGTGGCTTCGCCAGGGTCAAGATCTTCATGTTAGCCAACAGTGTTGCATGTCCTACGACATCAAGAACTTCAAGGATGAGGTATTGTGTGATGTTTCCCCACTGGAAGTCTGTGATGTTCTATTAGGCCAACCATATATGTGGAGGGATCATTTTGTTTATGAGTCTCGATCCCGTAGCGTCATTGTTACTTTGGGGGGTTATTTATACCGGATATCAGAGGTATTTTCGACTATTGTCCCACCAAAACAATGCCACAAAGTAATCTCTCATATTGCAAAATTTAGCCTCTTCACAATCTGATCATAAAGTGAACAGAAGGACATTGCAACCACGACAACCTCAACCTAAGACCTTTCTATCTATCAAAAGAATATCGACAAGATTGTAGATGAGTACCAAGATGTTCTTGATGCACCTATGAGGGTGACTCCACACTGCCCAATCAAGCAAGGTTATAACATAACCCTTCACACTCTTCATGCTGCATCTTCATTGATAGAGTCTTCCCACACTCAGGTAGATCATGCAACTATATTGGTTGACTAGATCCAACTCCTCCAACAACAGGTTCATGACATCCTTCAACAAGCTAAGCAGGACAACCTCTTCAGTAAGACAAGCAACACAACAAGCTTAATATTTAGCAGAAGTCTCCCCATCCCCCAAGGGAACTTGACGCAATGGGGACCATTGCTTCTTAAGGGGGGAGGAATGATCCAAATGGATCTCAGTGGCCATCCACCTCTTCCACTGAATCACCATTTTGAGCCTGTAGTTTTGAGAAACCATGATATTCACCCTTTTTATGGGGAATGGAATGTAATGTCATCTTCATTTGTTAATTATAGACATCATTTAATGCTTTCCTACTGGTCTTATGTACATGCCTACAACATAGTGTTAATGCATCACATCCCATTAGAACTCCACAGTTAAGTGTGCTCAGGCTAGAGTAGTACCAGGATGGGTGACTGCCGGGGAAGTCCTAGTGTTTTACATGCCTTTAGAATTTTATAAACTTAGTCCAATTTATCCCACATGCATCATGGGAATTTTATAAACTTAGTCCAATTTATCCCACATGCATCATGGGAATTGTTCTCCTCTCACTCTCTCATATATAATTGAGGTGAAGGAGGCCCTTTAAGCATGGAATGGTGATCCATGTGGATATTGGTGGCCACCCACCTTTTCCAACTGGCTCAAAACAACTTTCTGGCAATTTTGACAATTTACTATTTTTAGCAGGTTTTAACTTCCGGGGCCATTTTGAGGGCCTAAATGAAGGTTTTTCAAGATAGAGGTTCTCAATGATAGCTAAAGGAAAAATTGAGCCCCCAAAATGAATCTCCTCGATTATACCTTTCCAACGAGCTATCATACGCCTAAAACAGAGATCGTATGCAAAAGTTACGACCCCGGGAAGTTGATGTACTAACTTACCCAAACGGGGCCCACATGACTTTTGGTGCTTCATCTCCTAGGGTTAGGTTTTTAGATGTCTAGGACTATTGGCATTCCCGTTTATTGTAAAAGGGCCTTCAGAGCCTCATTGTAACCATCTTCTTGCGAGTGCGAGTAGCCGCCACATCTCTTCTCATAGATAAGCTGCCACCATTCTAGCGAGTCTTTCACTCTGTATTTTTACAGTCTCTGTACATTTCTCTAATTAATAGAAATCATGTATTACTGTATATATGTGCTTATGGTTGCATCTCTGATACATTTCTGTTATATTATTGAATATCTACAATATCTCTGTGCATTTCTTTATTATATCTCCGCTCTCATTTCGTGCCGAAAATAATCCGGTTCAATGGTATCAGAGTAGGTTGCTCTTGATTGTTTTTTCAGTGCATGTCCCCGATGAGGTCCGAGTATAGAAATTTGGGTCTCGAGCTTGTCTCTCTTGAAGAAAATCGCTCTCACACACCCAAGAAACCCTCAATGGCGGAAGAAAAGAAAAACGACGGAGCAAACGATCCTATCAATCTGTTGCTTGAGCAAGCTCTCATGCGACAGAGGGACGAAATGATGGAGAATTTTTCCCACATCCTTCAATGCCTGCCGATAGCAACATGTGCATATTCATCAAGCGGCCACTTTGGAGGCACCTCGCCTTTCAAGGTACAAGTTAATTTTGATATTCCTGTATTTGAAGGAAAGATAGATGTAGAAGCCCTAGAAAAATGGTTAACTCTGCTAGAAGGTTATTTCTCCGTTCACAATTTTTCCGACAAAGAAAAGATCACCTTCGCACTCCTTAAATCTCTTCCTCATGTCAAACATTGGTGGGAAACTTACTGGGAGAAAAGTTCCATAGAGGAGTTTGGAATTTATGGGGCCGATCCCACTTGGGATTTTTTTGTGGATGTGGTAAAGGAACAATATTACCCTGTTGGCAATTATGAGGACCAGTACATGAGATGGACCACACTGCGGCAAGAGAGGGGCCAAGCAGTTCCAGAGTTCATCAATACCTTCCATACCTTGCGCACCAAGATGGGTATCAAAGACTCCGAGCGACATTTGGTTCTGAAATACCATGGGGTTCTACACAGATACATCCAAACTGAAATGGATTTTCTGGACATCTCTTCACTCGATGCTGCCTATCGATATGCTGTTAAAATCGAGCAGAAATTTAAGCACCAGAACAAACGGGAGTTCGGGTCTACAAATCTACAAATCCACAACAAACAGTCTCTCGAAAACAAATAATATGGATCACATGATGAGTAGTTGATAATGATGTCTCATGAATTTTGTATACCTGTGATACAGGTGAGAAGAAAAGACATGTTCAGAAAGGAACAATTGAAGGCTGTCAATACTGAAGGAGATGAACATGGCTACTACTAAGCCATGAAAACCCTATGATGAGTCATGATCGCCTGAAATAAATTTGTATTGAGCAAGTACGAGGGACGCCTCGACTGTAAGACTCGATAGAGTCTCTAAAATTCTTCCTGTGCGAGAAAACCTTGGCAGGGCAAGATGGATCGCCCGAGGGACTGTATAACAGTGAAGGGGAATACCTGAGCCTGGGCCTAAAGGGTGAGTGACCGCAAGGAAGAGGAGACCTTAATAATTTGTGAAAACTATTGGGATAATGCATACAGTGGGTAGTTTCCCGTGTAGGGAAAACCTTGGAAAGAAAGATGAAATTATGATGGCTCTTGTGAGCTATTGAGTTGGAATTAAGAATCCAATGGGTATGTCAGGGAGAACGATGAACATGATAAAAAAATTACCATGCAGATAAAAATCCACGAACTGCACAGATAAGTATTGTGCTAAGAGTATGAAATTTTCCTGTTTCTTTTGAAATTTGAACATCAGCAATACATTTTCTTTTTGCACAACTTTGTGAATTAATGTGCTTGTTGTCCAGGAATTATTGAAGGAAGATGAAAAAGATCAAGACGTCGGAAGTGGCCGAATAAGAAAGGCATGGCATGTGTTTTGAGAAAGAACACCGAGGACGGTGTTCCTTTAAGGGGGAGGGAATTGTAACATCCTGTTTCCCCCAAATTTGTAATTAATCCTAATACAGGAATTACCATGCTAAAGCATGATGAAAATGTGAATGTATGATGTGAAGGGACCTTATGAAGAAGGTCGATAAATGTAAATAACATTATGAATTTATATTACAGGACTGCTGAGAGGGGATGTGTAGAAAAAGAGACCACAATGGTGGTGGAAGGCACATGAAAAGGTGGCGTTAACTTCCACCAAGAATTAAATTCCGTATTTGGACTCCACTGGCCCGGAGAACCAAAAGCGGCTCGCTGGTCCTGAAAATTAATGGCTCGCAGACTGGTAGGCGGATGGCTTGATGAGGGATGGGATGGTGAACCACCCATCCGTAGAGCCATCAGGCTTGATGAGGGAAATCGTGCCACACGCAACTTTGCGAGAGGATAAGGCATATGGAAGAGGTGATTGAAAGGGCAGACGTGAGGGGAACTCTGGCATTATGCAGAGTGGGTGATAGCAGAGAGGAAGGATTGCAACCTTTTCTCCTGGTCACTGGCAGACAGAGAGACGCAGTCTCAAAGCATCGTGGTCTCAGCTCGGGGGTGGCTAGTGGTAAATCCACTGGGAGTCGCTACGCATATGGTTGGGTGGAAACGAGCACCCCTCTCAGCAGTTGCACCCATTTCTGAAGTTATTTCTGATAAGTGTTTTGTTCATATTACATCTTGAAATTCATATGCTGACATATATGCTCATAAACTGTGAAATGGTGAACAATTATATTATAAGAATGTCTATGTAGTGTTTTGATAAGAGATGATACATATTTATATATATGCTTATAATAGAAAGGCCCCACGTGGCTTATGTTGATAAATGGATTCAATTGTGCATGGGCTGAACCAAGTCAGATCTCCAGCCCATCCTCGGGAGTTTGTTTCCCTTTGTCTGTTTCCAGGAATGCCCCGGAATAGATCTTGTCACCGAGATTTTCCCTCCTTAGAAAGGTTCACAAAGAACCCAGAAAAGGGACTTGAATGGGCAAGTCTTAATAACCCTGTACGAGGAGGAATGACCCTCTTAAGGTTCCGAGGTAGTAGCGTAGGGATGAGTAACCAATCGAAGGATGATATCCTGTCAGAAGACCCATGGTCATTCACGACCATCATATTGACGGAAGTAGTAAGAGCATTACGCCTCTTGTTTCTTTTCCACCCATCTTCGTGACTAGCGAGGAAATTGGGATTGTAGTTTCCCCAAGGTCCATGAGAACATTTGGACCGTTGATCTTTCCACATCCACGAAGTAGTGGAAGAGTGCACGAGGTGGAGAAAGTATGAGTCATCAGATATTGAGCAGACACCCGTCAGCCGTTGGATCGGGAGAAGATGCCTGGAGATTAAGTCTCTGGAGTGTGCGTAGAAGAACAGATCTGGGCTGTCAGATCTGGGAAAATTACCCGACAACCATCATATTGAACAGAAGTGGCTCGAGGTTTAGCCATCGGGATATCGGGATCCTAGAGGTTGTAAGAACTGAGACATCACAAGACTTGAGATCCCGATAAGGATCTGGACCGACCGTTGGCAGAGGACACGTGGCGGGGATCAAGCGCCGTCGACGTTCGGTGCATCGGGGAAGTCCTAGGTGAAAACCCCGACAAAATTCGAGCTGTCCGTTCAGAGGGACAGGTGTCAAAAATATGATGAGAGTCGGAGAGTCGGGAAGTCGGCATTTCTGAAGTCGAAGGAACCAGGACAACGAAAGTTCTGAAGTCCCAACAGGATTGGGACCGTCCATTTGGAGGGATACGTGTCAGGAGATCCCGGAAGTCGGGGATTAGAGAATTGGAGTTTCCGAGCACAAAGAAATCTTGTCATACTGAATCACGATCCGCGATTTACCAACAAGATAAGAACTGTCCATTGGGTGGAATACGTGTCACCAGATCCCGAAGAGTCGGAGTTCGGGGCATTGGAGTTTCTGGAAGTAAGAAATTCCCACACATTGGAATAACGATCCACGATATCCCGACGTGAGAGCCGTGTGGGCCACCGCGGGAGATAGTGGAGGATAGGTGTTACCATATCGGGGTTCGGGACTTGGAGAGTTCCGTGAAGTAGTGCAATGGGAATCGCGATATCCCGATACGCGATTTCCCAATTTGTCACAGGAGTGTGGGTCACAGTGGAGGACAGGTGTCGTGTGCATTTCCGTATCGGCATATCGGGAGTCGGGGATCCACGAGGTTAGTTGCATTCGACAGTGAAAACCCTAAAATCCCGATGGGAAGTTATACGGCTACAGTCATATGGTAAGTGGTCATATGGACCATAGTATAGCCAAGAGGGCTAGCCAGTGTAAAGGTGCGTCGGGAGTCAGAGGATCGAGAGTCCAGAGGACTTGCGCATCGTGACACTGAAGGGCATGAAACCCCGACGGGATTAAAGGCTGTGGTCTTGTGAAGGTTGTGGTCACATTAACCAGGGCTGAGCCTGGAAATCCAATACGCTAGGGGCATATCGGGAATCCCATGGATGTGGTGTTTACCCCTTATGAAATTGCGAAACACGAAACCCCGACGGGGTAAGGTTGTGGAAACGGGGTAACGGTCACATGGACCAGGGCTGAGCCAGGAGGGCTAGTTGAAGCAGAGGCGCATCAGGAATCGGAGAATCGCGAGTTCTGAGGACTCATGAATTACGACATTGGAAACGCCGAAAATCCGATAGGAGTAGCCTCGAAAGGAGGTAAGGCCACGGTCACAGAGGCAGTGGACCACAGGCTTGGCCTGGGAAGCTAATGTGTAAGGAGCGCGTCGGAATTCGAAGGATCGTGAGTCTTGGGGGTGAATGAATTTTGACATTAGAAACCTCGTAGCCCCGATGGGAGTTATGACCATGGTCATATAGAGAAGGCCGTGCAACCAAGAGCTTAGCCTAGGAGGCTAACTGACATTTAAGCGAGTCGGGATGGTTGAAAACAGAAATCCCGACGAAAAGGGACATAAGACCACGTTTATGTACATAGAGTCGGGTAGGTAAATAGAAGACCTGCGACTCGGGGATTGGCATTTTGCTGGTACACGCTCCGGGGACTCTCATTATTGAGAAATCAACCAAAATTTTTGATTTATGGTAGTGGGTATGTTACAACTTTCGAGTCGAATCTGACAAAAATCCTCCCAATAGTCCCAGAGAAAACAAAATCTAAGAATGTGACAATGGGGCTCAACCAAATTCCAATCTACGAAGGAGATGAGGATCCCAAATGACATTGGTTTGTTTGTGAAATTTTTTGGGATGAAGTCGACATAATAGATGAAGATAAACAAATGGCACAATTTGGTGTTGCACTTTGAGCTCGAGACCTTAACTGGTTTATGGGCTACATAGATAACCAACAACGCTCGAAGTCATAAATAAATAAATAAAATTCCTCAAATTCTTTAAGACGCAAGACATCAGTAACCTGGCGACTCAAAAACTAAAATAAATCAAACATAACCCAAGCGAAATTATCTGGGAGTATGATAAAAGGTTCAAAGATATTTTGAGCCAAATTCCTTATGCAATCGACGAGAAAGTGTTGGTACAATGGTATGTAGTAGGCCTATTACGAAAAATTCAAGTACCACTACGTATGTAGGATCTCTCGACAGGTGAAGAAATCTTGAAAAAAGCACAATGAATATAAATGGATGATGAAGGCATTTCGACTTCATCATTCGATGAAAAATGACTAGAAGAAAAACTTGCATAATTACAACAATCAATTAAGAACATGTCAATCTCCCACAACAAATTATGGTGCAAAATCTGTTCCAATGAAGGCAACACAAAAGACTATTGCAAGTTCAGCGATGCACTAGACCCTACAATCCTACAAATTCAGATAGAAACATTTTGCGATATATGTGAAGGGGTGACAAATCACGCCATGAGGGACTACCCACACAACCTAATAAATGTGTGCCCAAAGTGGTATCACATATGTGAGGAGAATAATCATTCGATTCAAGAATGTCGACTGAATGGAAAAAACTTAACAAACATTCACTCAATATATCACACACAGACAATCAACTAGAATGTCGACAAAGGAAGTAATGGATAGAGAGGTCAAGTTCAAGGAGGCTACCAAGGCTGTGGATGAGGAGGATGAGGCAACTTAAACAGAGGACAAGGTTGAGGAAGATATTACTACTTTAATTGCTGGAAGGACGACCACATCAGTCCAGATTATCCAATCAAAGAAAAAAATGATCTCAAGTTTTGTAATATTTGTGGAGTGGGAGACCACTCACTGGAAGACTATCCAATAGTACTCGAAAAAGTGAGGAACAAGAAAATGTAAATCTCTTACATACAGTGCCAAAACATGACATTTTGAATTCAAAGTACCTCCATGTAGTAACATGCTTGGGAGTTGGCGAGGACATTTTCCAAAACCACCAAATCGATAAAAGAGTGTTTGAACTACATATCTTGACCCATAACACGAAGACAAGCTAACGAGGGAAGCAATGAAATTCTTTAGAAGCATCGACCAGGACAAAACTAACAATGGAAGACATCAGAACATCTCAGAAACTACGCTAGACTAATTCCTCCAACTATTGAAAGAGAAAGAATGAGTTGGTAGATTTATTGATCTATTAAGTATCTTGAGGGAATATAAGAAGGAACAAAGGCCAATCAAAAGTATCCACCAGTAATCACAAGAAGCACAAACAAATGACTTCAACCCTCAAGTCAACCTTGAAATAGACAAAAATTTGATCAAACGAGTCGTAGTTGATCAAATTCGGGTACCAAGTAAATATTCTTCCTAGAGACACATGGGTTTGAGTTGGGAATCCACCTCTGCAGCCTACAATAAATTTCTTGAGGTTAGCAGATCAGAGGATTATTGAGCCAATTGGTACACTGAAAAGTGTAATAACATCTATAATAGGACTCTTGATGAGAGTCGACTTTGAAGTAATCAACCTGGTTGAAGGCATCCCCGCCTACCCTGCATTAGTCGTACGACCTTGGGGTTGGAACATGAAGGCCATAATCTCTCTTGAAAGAGATAGAATCAAATTAAAAGGAAGCGGTAGAAAAATAATAATCCCCGTGGATTCAAAGGAAGGAAAACCTTGGGTCGAGACATGGGATGAAACACATGAATCTCATCGACTATATCAAGTCATGAATGAGTAAAAGGATAACATAGAACCCAACAGTGAAGGAGAAATATTACTCGAGTCTCCATTTTCAATAGGCCAAAAATCGGATACGAAACTATACAATTGGCAAATGGAAAACAACGAATCACAAGCAAAAGAGTGTTGGTCGATCGAAGCAATACGGATACGACAATCCAAATAATGCTTGTTAGTACAACCAATACCTATTTTGGCTTAAAGAAAGCTCAAGAAGACACCAACACTAATTTTGACACACTCACACAGTATCATAGCATTAGAGCATGTTGATGAAGTTTCTAAGTCAATCGGGGAACATGGAAGAGTGCAAAGTCTAGTCGAATCATTTACTGGCCAAGAAGCCCGATGGTGGGAGATAATGTCGTGCATATGTTTTCATTGATGTCAAAGATACAATGTACATGGGACACAAACAATATGGCGCACATGCAGTGGAATTGCATGAAAGGTAAATAGAAATGAAGAGGAAGACTGTAAGGCCCAGAGACGACCACATGAATGTATGAAGTGAAATTGAAGAAAACAAAGTTGAATAACCCTTGCAGGCGTCGATAAACAATGACCCTTGGATCGAGACGAAGCCAGTGCGATGGACAGGACCGTGGCAAAATGTGTGGAAGTTGTGCGATGGAGTGGATTGTGACATAATATGTAGAATTTGTGTAGATGAAAATATGCAGGGCACCTTAAGCCATTGCAATGAATGGTGCAGTGGAGTGTGACGAGATGAAGTCCATATGACAAGCGATGGAGTGGAATGCAAAAAATGAGTAGAAGGTTGGTAGACAAGAGAGCAAGTCACCAGGGGACGCTAACAGTTTGATGGGAAATTGGGTGAGTGTTCTGGAGGGAAAATGTGACAAGATGAAGACTTGTGACTTGAGTCTTGCGCTCCTATTTTATCTGTGCATTGATCAATCCAGAATATAAATTGCTGCATCAATTTTGAGGAGATAAGCTGGAGATTTTTCATTGGAAGATTTTGTCTATTTGATTTAGTCAAAGAATGTCCAGCCATGATTGAAAAAATAAAGATTATTAATTTAGACAAAAGTGTGTCCACATATAACTACCTAGACATTGATCTGGTCAAGATTTGTCTGCAATGTAACTGTCATGCATCCACATACTTTATTTAGAAAGAAGTGTAACTGATAGGACTTTGATCTGGTCAAGATTTTTCCACAATGTAACTGTCATGCATATACATACTTTATTTAGACATAAGTGTATCTGAAAGGACTTTGATATAGTCAAAATATGTCCACGATGTAACTGTTACGCATCCACATACAAGAAGGGGAACTTAGGAAAAAACATTATAAATAAGGATGCACTGATGATGAGAGGGAAAAAGGTCCTATAACTGTTCAAAAGAACCGAACTGGAGATTTATAAGTTGTTCTTAATTGTAGAGAAAAGTCTTGAAAAGGTCCAATTCTGTAAGAATTTAAAAAAAAAACTGAATTTAGGGTGGTAGGGTGGTGCTAGGGTGAGTTGAATCTCACTAAGGATTGGTGTCCTCACTATCTGTGACAAGTTGGTGCCTGAGGGGATTCGTGTCCTCATTATCTGCGACATGTTGGTTCCTGAGAGGATTGGTGTCCTCATTATCTACGATGGGTGGGTTCCTGCTAAGATGAAAATTTATAACTTGTAAGTTGGTGCTTGCAGAAGAACATAAAGAAATATGTTCTGTGGTTTTCTCCCACATTGGGTTTACAAGTAAAAATCATGGTGTATTATGTTTTATGTGTTGTTTTGATTTCTGCATGTATTGGTGATTAAGTAAACACTTCTAAATAATTTTAATCATTGAAAGGAAATAAATTAGTGAAAATTGTTACAATACTGATTCATCCCCCTCTCTTAGTATTGCTATGAGTTTCAACAATTGGTATCAGAGCCAAATTCCTTGAGTAACAACCTAACAACTAGAAGGAAGATCACACAAAAATTATGGCAAGTCAAGATTTCTTTTCTTCTTCAACCAAACCTTGTTATAACCCTAATTTTCACCAGACATGCATACCTAGCAGTAGACCATCTTACTTACTATATTTGCCAAGCCAATACTGAATAACTCTTATTAAAAACCAAAATTTTGAATATGTACGCGCCCTGCACCACTATTGCCTGTGTATGTACACTAGATGCATCACTACTATCTGCGTACGTATGCTAGCTGCACCATTACAGCCCATGTATACCCACAAAATTTGCAAAAAAAAAAAGTTGCAAGGGAATACAAGATTTTGGGTAGTTTCCTAACCAATTGACCACCCATAGCCTGTCACCCAACCGGATAACTATCTTTTTGGCATAAAAAAGAAGGTGTTGGGGTCCCATTCCAAGAAGAAGCATGAAAGCAGTGAAAATCTACCCATTTCCTAATCCCCCCTTGCCCCAAGAATTTGCAGCCACATTGTGAGTTTTGAGCCAGAATTCCCTATTCTTGCCCTTTTTCCTTATCCATAAGCCTATGCCCATTCTCTGGAGAGAAGTGTGAGAGAAGAAGGATACATGGAAGTAGTTGGAGCTTGGTGAAGAGGATCCTAGGACCAGGTTCAAGGAGTAGTCCCTGATCTTGTTTTGTAAGTGACTTTATGAGATTAATATAAAGAAGTACTTTTGCCGTCCCGCCATATGATGTGTTTAATATTTATGTTCGATTTACATTTTGTTATGACATCTAACCCATTAGTTCATATATAGAATGCATGTTTGTAGTTTCTTGTTTGTCTTTTGGTGAATGCAGGTCAACCTTGGGAGGATATTTGCAGTCGAGAAGTGACCGAACGCATTGGGATCAACACCAGATGCAGAGTTTAAGGTAAGACTACCAGATCCTTATAACTTATACTTTATATATGAATGTGGGGTATTGTCAGGATAGTTGTTAAAAGTAGGAGACTTTAGACGGTTAGCTCTACTTGCACTTTAGAACCCTAGTGTAGTCCGTAGGGGGGTTTTCCCACTATAGAAGAATTGGCGACCGTACTGGGGAACCTCTATGGTTTTTAAGGGATTTTTGTTTTTGGGTGTCTTTAATTGGTTTATTTACTGATTCTTGAGTTTCTGTAAGTTTTTGTGTCTTTAAGGGATTCTGGTCTTCCATACCAGTACTCCCTGCCTGGTTTGCTTGACTGTTATTTTTTCTTTTTAGAGAAGTCACAGAGGTGTATGCATCTTGCAGTGCATACATACACACCCTATCTTTGGACAACCTGCGTACATACGTGCCCTATCTTTGGACAGGTACATACGCAGGTTACTAAAGTATCAGTTGCGTGCCTGTGTCCAAAAAATCTTTTTAAAGAAGAGGCAGTCATCCTATTCCCTGAATGAAGCCATATTTCTCAGGGGTTTTCTTGATTTAGCCTCGGTCTCTGTTTCTTGCAGTCTTTGTCCTAGGTCTGACAACACTTATCTTTTTCTTTATCAAGATTTCTTGTTTTCTTGATTAGGGTTTGAGACAAGTTTTGTGAGTTTTTCTGATTAAATTGTTTAGTATTGTCAGTAAATCTTTGTGAGCCGCAGTAGACCAAAAGTTGGTTTTTGGTCTCATCTTGTCTTCACTTTTTCCCTTTTAATTGCTTTAGAAGAAAATAAAAGAATTCATTTTCAAGTTTTTTATTTTGGAGCATAAAAAATAAGAAGAAGTTTTCAGTTTCTTGTTTGGTTAAGTAGTTAGGTTAGTTGTTTTTTGGGAAGAAGAGTGCTTTCTTAAGTTCTTTACTGAATACTTAGGACTTTAAGTAGCTCGCATTTGAGTGAAATTCATTTTTGAGTTTTTCTTTTAAAATATATTAGAGAGAAAAGTTAGTTAGAAAAGTTGGTTAAAGAGTGTTCAATTTGCAAATCTTTGTTTGTTGAAAAAGAAGTAATTTTGTTTCCAACATTTGTTCTTCTCTTTCGTCTCTTTACAAAGACCATCAGTTTCATTTCTATTCCTTTGAATTAAGACAAACCACTTAAAATCAATGCTTAATTAAAATTTATTAGACTTTGTGTTTGTGGGGTCCATTAACTAGATTAGGCTAGAGCCTTGGTTTAGGTTGGAGACGAAACTCTTCAAGGCTACAAAATAAACATAGGAGTCTATGTTAGGGAGTGAAGAAGTCCAGTAATGTGGAAACTATTTGGGACCCCCCTCTAACACAGGGGCTAAAAACTAGGTCACATGCGGATAGGTAGCGGAGATAACCCCTCCAAAACCGGACCAATCGTAGCGGAGGAACGCATATACATGACTTATCTTGGGATTACGTTGACCGCATTTTCCACGGAGCTTCATGGGTCTTGAATCCATTCGAGGTCCTTAATCATCTTCTAGAACAATTTCTTTTGATACCCTCAGTAGGTTTTGGGCTTGATACACTGCTCATTGTGATCCACCTGACTATCGACTGTACCCGTCTGGTAGTTGTTCACGAGCTTGCAACTTAGTTGCCTTTGATTTTAGGGACTTACACAAGTGACTGCAGGGGTATACCGCGGTACCTAGGGCAGACATTGGGCCACACTTTATAGAGTATACCCGGAGGGTGCTTCTGTGTTCGAGTTGCACTTGCACCGATAAGTTGCTCTAGTGTTGGCCATTCTTCCAACTAGTAATAGTGGTTTGCTTACTGCATCTCATAGGAACTTTTTCTTGTGCATGTTTTGGTCTTCAACGCTAGAAATATTTAGTGTGTCGTTGTTCTTCTCACACAGTGGAAGATCAAGAGCTCTGCTGGTCACAAAGGCTTTTGGGCTTACCACCAGTTAGCTTGGAGCCACCACCGCCACTGCAAAGGTGAAGACTTGACCAGGAAGGGTCAATTGAGGCGACCGGGCCACAGTAAGTTGTACCCGATCCATCTCCGATAGGAGAAAATTCGTTTCCAGAGGGACCAACTATTTCTGACCTTGGAGTGGAAGCTCCCGATCTGTATAACTCTCCGATCACTGACTTGTCAGTGCCACTTCTAATACAGATTTCCCCTCCAAGGGTAACACATCACGAGTGTCAGATAATCCTACAAGCATTGATGGAAGAAAATGCTTCTACTTCAACAGGGAGTCCTCATAGTCTCTCTACAACTACCACAACTGGGGGAATTCCACCTCCTAACTCACCTTCGTAGGTTTGGGCCACTATGGTCTCGATCACCTCTATCTCGGGTAGTGGTCCGATTCCATACATGGCAGTGATCATTGCACCGTTTACGTAGAGTGCGACAAACCCTTCATTTTCATATAGGATGTCCAACTTTGACACGAACTAGGTCCTTTCCTACTCCACCTTACAGAATTTGGGTCTGGGGACAAGGAGCTCAAACGCTCCTCTGCAAGAGTCCATGGGGGGCACCTCAACCTGTTTTAATGCTTTCCCTTACGGTGGGGGTCATATACCTCCGTCATCCCCCTCACTTGGAGGTTCTTCTCAGCAACCAGTCTGGACGACCATGAACTATAACCTCTCCGGGGAAGGTAGTCAAAGACCTTATTCTAGTACCACATTAGTGGGTTCTTTGCCATTCTCTTTGTTCGACGCATTTGGTAACAATGCATTCTTGTTAGTTGCCATCTCAACCGGGGGAAACCCTGGTTTTGGATCACAAAATCCTACGCAGGGTACTATTCCTGCACAGGGAGCACCCACTTTTCAAGGACCTTGGAATCCATGGCAGGGATGAGTTTCCTCGTCAGGGATGCCGATCGAGGGAAACCCCTTCCATGGACAATGGAACCCCAGGCAAGGCTCAGGACCTATGCCCATTGGATCGGCAGATGACAACCCTTTCCAGAACCTTTGGAACACTACATTGAGAGTAATGCCTTCTCAGCTCTCAACGTCCTACTATGGGAGTCAGCCGATGACATATCAACAAGCACAACATTCGAATGCCGGCCTAGCCTATGGATTTTACCAGAACCCAGGCCATCAACCTAACTTTTCTTGGAAACCTGGTGCCAGCCAAATCCTAGGCTCCCATCCTCCTATACATACTCAACAACCTAAGCTACCATTTCTGGAAACTTTGCATTTTCCAGACTTGTCAAGATTATTTAATGACCCAATCTATCACGATCCACATTGGCCTGCGATGCCGACCAAGTTACCCTTAGACATTCCAAAGTTCAAAGGCAAGCCTAATGAAGATCCAGGCGATCATGTGACCACATTTCACCTATGGTGCTCATCCAATTCTTTGAGGGACGACTCCATCCAGTTGCGTCTGTTTCAACGCACTCTTATTGGTAGTGCTGTGAAATGGTACATTGAGCTCGACCACTCAAGATACTCTACTTTTGGCGAATTGACAATGGTTTTCTTAAACCATTTTCAATTACTGGTGAGATACAATGCTGGCACAAAACTCCTAGCCAACTTTGAACAAACAAAGGCTGACCATATCTCTAATCACATGTGAGAATGGCGACACTGGAAGAGTTTGCTTAAAGTACCAGTTCCACCAACATTCCTACTGGAATGGTCCCTTAAGTCTTTGGCACCCCAGCTATCCAAGGATGTAGCAACGTCGGGGGTATTTTTTGAGGAAGAAGTGATAATGAGAGCTCAACAACTAGAGATGATTTACTCTTAGTCTAGTTTTCTTTACGAAGTTTTTCCAGATGTGACAAGGTCTATTCTTGATAAGACCAGACACAAATCTGGACCACATGCTGACAACATTGCTGGTTCAACAAAAGCAAAGCCCACTGATCCACTGTCAAACCAATTGCAACAATTTTCGATACAACAGACAGTGGCCAAACCAACTCCTAGTTCAGCTGCTCCCCCTGCTCAGAAATTGTATGTACATAGCATGTAATCGATGAACCCAAAGTCCAACCAACAGGTCGAAGGGAAGAAAAAACAGTGAAAAAAGCGTAAGGGGGATAAGAAACCCACCAATAATGATGGAGGGGGAAACACAGAGAGAAATAAGTCGAAGTATTCGTGCAACCTCTGCGCGGAAGACCACCCGACTCACCTTTGCCCTCGACTCGTAGAGGTCCAAAAGTTATTGGTGCAACAACAATCTACAGTGTTAACAAATCCATTTACTCATGGGAAAAATTTAACTCAGGCCTCTGTGAACACGGATGGAGGTAGTCAGGGACCCCCTTTGTCGTCTAGCAATCCCTTGACTTCAAACGTCTATATGTTGAAAGGTGAAGCTCACATAGCTACTAGGGCACATGATTACAGAATGCCAAGTACTGCCGAAAAGGGCAAAGAAGCCAAAAACCCGTCTGTTCCTCTCCCGATCAAGAGAACGATGGGTGAAACAATGACATGCATCCCAAAAGGGGCGTTCAAGAAAGCTTCACATAATCCAAACGTGAGGGCCGCCCATAACTACTCTGTGGTGTAGGATTTGTCACAAACCCCTTGTGTGATGTCTGCTTTGGAGGTCCTCTAGAGCTTCCCTTCATAGAGAAAGGCTCTGCTAGCCACCTTAGGATCTGCTGAGACATGTAATCCAAGAACTATCATGCTTGATACAACCGACTTGAAGCCTCATCTCCCATACCATGTCGCATTTTATATAGTAGTGGCTCACCCCACAAAATCGTCTACCCAAAATATTTTCCGTACAATGGTTGATGAGGGTGCCTCGACATGTGTGATTTCATTGGCGTGTTGGAAGGCCATTGGCCAACCCGTTCTGTCTCCCTCACCTACTCTTCTTATGACTTTCGACGGTCATTATTTTAGACCACATGGAATCATTCCTTCTTTCNCCCATGCAGTTAGGAGGGAAGACCGTGTTCGTCGAAGTTGAAGTGGTCGATGCACCTCTCAACTACAACCTCCTGTTAGGAAGGAGTTGGACATATGCCATGCATGCAGTGGTTGCTACAATTTTTCGGTGCTTGTTGTTTCCACATGAGGGTCGAATCGTGACCATTGATCAATTGTCCTTCTCCAGACCTGAACCTTCATTGGGGGCATCCACGGTCCTGATGATTGATAACCCACAGCCTGAAATCGTCAACGTGGTGGTTGGTTTGTGCCCACCATTTATGGGTACTTTCGATTACCTGCCTCCTTTCGACGATGTCAAAATGATATCAGCTGTCCCCAGCTAGCCTAAGGTTGAAATATTTTCAGTGTCATCATTCCACATGACTTACTTTAATGATCCATGGATTCTTCCTTCCCCATCAGCCATGATGGAAGGGGCAAGGCACCATGGCATGTCCATGCCCTTGTCCATGACAAAAGTTGCGTACTCTGTAGTCCATCATGCTTCAACCGACCCCGATCTGACTCCTGCACTGGAGTTAGATCCAGTTCGAGAGCCTGCCTAGGCTCAAGGCTCCCTTTCCACTACCAATTCCTTAGACTTGTTCTTGCCCTATGATGAGGTGATTTTAGAGGCATTGAATGGTCCAGACAAACCCTGGGATGATCTCCATCACAGATCATATTTCCTCCCAGAGTTAGGAAGAATGGAGGCAGGAGAGTGTTGACTATGACTAGAGATAGGTCTTGTCCTATCAATCCTCTGGCTATGCATGCAGTTTATGCCGAGGGTAATATGGAAACCATCACTAAAACGATACCTATCGATATCTCTAGAACCCCTGGCGTCATGGAGAATGTCTTTGTCGGAGCAAACTGTTCCCCTAAGGAGATTCAAATCTATACATATTTATTTAAAGAATTCCATGACATTTTTTCCTGGTCTTACGAGGAAATGCTAGGCATTGATCCAATAATCGTTGAACATGAAATCATGACTTAACTTGATGCCAAGTCGGTCCGGTAGAAGCTTCGTCCGGTTAATCCTTGGAAAGTAGAAACTATTAAGGCTTAAGTAGAGAAGCTACTCAAAGATGGTTTCATCTACCCCTTCCAATTGACTCAATGGATGTCGAATCCCATTCCAGTCAACAAAAAGTAGGGTACAATTTGCATATGTATGGACTTCCATGATTTGAACAAGGCCTGTCCAAAGGATAATTTCCCCACCCCATTTATTGACCAAATTGTCGATGAATGTGCAGGTTGCGAGGTCTTTTCTTTCATGGATGGTTTCTCGGGATATAATCAGATACAGATCAAACTTGAGGACCAACATAAAACAAATTTTATCTGTCCATGGGGTACATTTGCTTATCGGAAGATGCCTTTTGGCCTGAAGAATGCTGGAGCCACTTTTCAGCGGGCCATGTTTTTTTCTTTCCACGATCTCAAACACCTAGTCAAGTCTTATCTCAATGATTTAGCGTCACGATATCGTAAGAGGGCTGATCATTCCGCACACCTCTGAATTATCTTTGAGAGATGTCGCCACTATCTGATTCGCTTGAATCCAAACAAATGCAGTTTTTGTGTGACGTCGGGTCGTCTTCTAGGTTTCATAGTTTCGACAACAGGATCATGGTCGATCCTTTAAAGGTCAAGGCGATAGTTCAACTGCCTCCCCCGTGCACAGTCCCTCAGCTTCAGAGTTTACAGGAAAAAACAAACTTTTTACGACGTTTCATTGCAAACTATTGCGAGATCACAAAAGGGTTCATGCGTTTACTAAATAAGGACATTCCTTTCCATTGGGACGAAGCTGGTCAATGCTCTTTCAAAGCGTTGAAATGTGCCCTCACGTCAGCCCTTTTCTTCGGCCACCCAATTATAATAAAGATTTCTTATTGTACATGGCCTTTGCAGAGTCGACCATCGGCATGGTCTTGGTTCAAGAGGACGATTTTCTTAAAGAGCACGTGATTTACTACCTAAACTGAGGCTTGGTTAGACCAGAACTCAACTACTCCCATGTTGAGAAACTTGCGTTGGCAACACTTCATGCTGTCCAACGGTTCCGTCATTGTATCCTGTTTCACAAGACCACCATCATTACCATTGTGAATCCATTCCAATATGTGTTGACACAATGCGTAATCAACGGAAAGATCAATAGATGGATAGTTATCCTCTAGGAATTTGACTTGGATTTTGTTTTGGTGAAATCCAAAAATTCGCTGGCCTTTGCGGAACTCATCTAGGAACTTCTGGTCGATTCAGGTGATGTTATACCCGAAGAGTCACCTATTAAAGGAGATATGTTTTTGATCGCATCTTTGGATCCCTGGTATGGAGATATACTAGTCTATCTCCAGAATTTGAAGTGCCCCACCTCTGCTTCTCGTGATGAGTGTCGACATATACGTCATCAGGCAAAAAACTATCTTATTCTCGAAGACACTTTGTATCATTGAGGTATAGATTGAATCCTTCGTCGATGTCTCACCCATGAAGAAGCGGAACTCGTTCTTAACGACTGCCACACTGGAGCATGTGGTGGTCATTTTTCTGGGTTGGAAACAACCCAAAATATTCTATGAGCTGGTTATTATTGGCCGACGTTAATCAAAGATTGCATTGAATCGGTCAATAAGTGCCACCTGTGTCAGATCTTCTCACAGAAGATGAGGGCACATCCTGCTCCCATGTTTCCCATCATCACAGTTGCCCCCTTCACCAAGTGGGGGATTGATTATACTACATGCCACCCCCCCTCAGCCAAGGGGCACCATTATATCATCATAGTAGTAGACTACTTCACCAAGTGGGTCGAAGCTATGCCAACGTTCAAGGATGATGGAGAGACAACAACTCTCTTCTTATTTAATAAGATAATAGCAAGGTTCGGTGTCCCGAAGGAGATTGTCACTGACCATGGTAGTCACTTTCAGAGCAAAATGATCTCTGAATTAATGTCAAAGCTAAGGTTGAGACAAGAAAACTCATCACCTTATTACCCACAAGTGAATGGTTAGGTGGAAGCTATGAATAATTCACTCTATACCATTCGACAATGAATGATCAATTCAGCCAAATCAAATTGGAATTTGATGTTATACTCGACATTGTGGGCCTACCGAATGTCTGTAAAGACTACAACTGGTTTCTCACCTTGTCAACTTCTTTACAGGTTGGAAGTAGTCTTGCCTATAGAATGCAAGATCCCATCTCTTAAGTTGGCAGTACAGTTATTTCCAAACACTTCACCGCTTGAGGAACACTTATTATATCTCGAGCAAATTGATGAGAAACGATGTTATGTAGCCTTGGCTAACGAGGCTCACAAGCAGAGATTCAAGTGTCAGTATGATCGGTCTATTCATCCTCAGATTTTCTCCTAAGGTGACCTTGTTTTGGTCTATGACCAAGATAAGGATCCCCTGAGGGAAGGTAAATTCAAACCCATGTGGTTCGGACTGTTCATCGTGAAGGAAGTATTAAAGAAGGATGCTTATTGTCTGGTTGACTTTGAAGGGAAAGATTTAGCAGAGCCTAAAAATGGGCTCTACCTCAAGAAGTATTACTCGTAGGTGGGTCGCCTTGGGTGACTTCTTGTATATACGTATAGTTCTTATACATTTTAGTTTTTGTCTTTTGTTTTATGGACGTGTCATTTTTGATGTCGACTTTTTCACTTTGGCAGATGTCAAGTGAATCAGACTTGTTCATTGGATTTGAGGATGGTGCTAGTTGACACACTCGGAGGCTTGCTTCCACAGCTTGGGTAATCTTCACACCCTAAGGCTAGTTGTTATCTTCTGGAGGTATCTGTTTAGGTGACACCAAAAACAATGTCACCGAATATAGTGCAGTAATCGAGTTGATTCATGATGCCTTGTCGCATGGTATCTCTTACCTCCGGGTCTACTTAGATGCACAATTGGTTGTGTCCCAATTAAATGGGGTTTACCATGTTTACGATCCTGCTCTACATCAACAATTCCTTAGGGTACGTCTCTTAGAACATTGTTTTGATGATATTACATATATCCATGTTCCTAGAATATTGAATCAAATGATAGATACTCTAGATAATCAAGTATTAGATTGACATTTTGCACACACGTAAGAAAAAGAACACACATACACATGTAAATACAGTTGTAAATAGATGTAATCCATAAGACAAAAATATGTATGTATATATATATCGAAAGTATCAAAGTACATAGGTGGGCGCAAGCGCCTCAAAAAATAATGAGCCTAGTATATAACATGGGGCTTATGCCCTAAAAAATATACAAAGATTGTCCTCAACATGTAAACGATCCACCCTAAGCTAAGCACGAGGCCTATTGGCCCTTCCATAATGAACTATAATGTTTTCCAAATGTCGAAATAGTTGGACCTAGGTCCGTGGCACCCCAATAACATGAGGCTGCATAGATGGCGAGAGATCCTCGATCTCAACCCTATGCACAATACGGGTGAGCACGGTCAGGTTCCGCTCCACTCATCTCAAAACTCTCTCAGCCTCTTCGGTTGGAGGTACCTCCGCTACTGCTGCTGGTCCAGCAGCCGCTGTTGCTGCTGCCTCTAGTCGTGGAAGCAAAATCAGCTGGACGCATTGGTCCCACATCTGTACATAACAGATACATAGTTTTCAGGTGCTCTGGTACACATAAAAAATGATATATATATACAAGAAATAAAAAATTAAAATTTTTTAAAAGAAAATGTACCTAATTCTCCTCGCTCCGCTCCGAGAGGTACGTGCATGTCAGAATCTCTAGAGAAGTTGATCTCGACATAGGGGTAGTCCTCTATAGCTGAAATCTGTCGAGACCACCAGTCAAAAAATGTATCATCGAAGGCCTTGATGGTCCTCCCTCCTCCCTGTCGTGGCAACAATGCTGCCCACCTGCACATTGTTGGGAAGGAGGCTACATGCCCCCGTATTATCTCTCGGGGACTAAGATTGGGTACCCTCTCAAAGAATAAAGAGCAAAGAACAGTCCCAAATCCAAATTTCTTGGTGTTCCACCCACGACACTCTGTGAGCTATCTTTTCATGCACTCTAGCATGGTTGTACTCCAATCGAACGCTCGTGCATTTAAGCATTGTATTGCGCAATGCATATGCGCTCGGGAGGCCTGATGTAAAGATGTGGATCCAATGATCTGCCCAATAAGTAAAACTATCACTTTCAGTGATAGGTTGGTGATTTTGTGGATTTTTACTTGGGAACCCACTTTATTTGTTCCAGCCTCGCAATGTTGCTCGATTAATTCGACAATGTTGTGTGGTTCAGGAGGAAAATAACGAAGGTTGACTGGTTCAACTCTCCTAGAGAGGCCAGTTAGGAAGTAAATATCCTCAGTCGTTGGAGTCAAAAACTACCCCTCGAGTGTAAAGGCCTCTGCATCTGGGTGCCAATGTTGGGAAAATACTGAGAGGGGGGGTGAATCAGTATTTTGAGCTATTAACAATTTTTCACTTTTCTTTCACTGAAAAATCTTAGTCTACTTTATAGAGACCAGTTATTGTATATTCTTATGAAAACAGTAGTGCATCCAGGGATTTCTTCATTCATTAGATGTCTTTTAAACAGTAATTCAACAAAATAAACTAACACAGATGAATAGGACACATGAACACCGAGATTTAAGGAGGAAACCCAATTAGGGAGAAAACCACCGCTGTTGTTGTCTCTGTCTTCAATGATTATTATTAAGAAAACATTCTACAACAATGTACTAGTGCAGACTCATACTAGTACATAGGCTTCTACCTGCAGAAGGCTACAACCTTCTC
>ML796774.1:192814-203628 GCA_009831015.1 Picea engelmannii | reverse complement strand
ACCTGTGTCAAATTTATGCATGTTTAGAAGTGTAGATCAACATTTTAAAGTTCAATATCTAGAGGTAGTGTTATGTTTTTTAAGTTATATTGCATGTGCTAACATTGAGATAAGAAAACACTTGCAAGGGCACCTTAAAAGAGAACTTAACCTATAAAACATTGAGCAGAAAGTGGGATGAATGTTTGCTGTCCTAAAACAACAAAAGAAGACAGCCATACAGTTGAAACTTAGATCCATACTAAGGTCAAGGACAGACCTTAGATGGCAGCCTCATAGGACCTTAGAATTTCTACACTAGCTGCACCATTACAGCCCACGTATACCCACAAAAGTTGCAAAAAATAAAAAGTTGCAAGGGAATACAGGCTTTTGGGTAGTTTCCTAACCAATTGATCGCCCATAGCCCGTCACCCAACCAAATAACTATATTTTTGGCATATAAAAGAAGGTGTTTGGGTCCCATTCCAAGCAAAAGCATGAAAGCAATGAAATTCTGCCCATTTCCTAATCCCCCCTTGCCCCAAGAATTTGTAGCCACATTGTGAGTTTGGAGCCAAAATTCCCTCTTCTTTCCCTTTTTCCTCATCCATAAGCCTCTACCCATTCTCTAGAGAGAAGTGTGAGAGAAGAAGGATACATGGAAGCAGTTGGAGTTTGGTGAAGAGGAGCCTAGGACCAGGTTCGAGGAGTAGTCACCGATCTCTTTTTGTAAGTGACTTTATGAGATTAATATAAAGAAGTACTTTTGCCATCCCACCATATGATGTGTTTAATCTTTATGTTCGATTTAAATTTTGTTATGACATCTAACCCATTAGTTCATATATAGAATGAATGTTTGTAGTTTCTTGTTTGTCTTTTGGTGAATGGAGGTCAACCTTGGGAGGATATTTGCAATCGAGAAGTGACCGAACGCATTGGGATCGACACCGAATGTAGAGTTTAAGGTAAGACTATTGGATCCCTATAATCTGTACTTTATATATGAATGTGGGGTATTGTCGGGATAGTTGTTAAAAGTAGGAGACTTTAGACGGTTAGCTCTGCTTGCACTTTAGAACCCTAGTGTAGTCCGTAGGGAAGTTTTCCCACTATAACAGACCTCCTCTGTTCAATGGAACAAACTTTTCATTTTCAAAAATCAGAATGAAGACCTACTTGATGTCTCCTAGTATGGAAGTCTGGCAAATTGTGGTAGATGGTTATAAAATCCCAACTACTCTTCCAACTAATGAAGCTGGTAAGAAAAATTTCTACAGTAATGAAAGAGCTATGAATTCCATCCAAGGAGGACTTGCATAAACAAAATTCGTCAAAGTAGTGCAGTTGGAATCCATAAATGAAATATGGGACAAACTGGTAAAAAATTATGAAGGAGATGAGAAAGTAAAGTTGGCCAAACTTCAAGATTACAAAATGAAATTTGAAAGCCTAAGAATGAGTGAAGATGAAAATATTGCAGGTTCTTTTGTCAGAGTTGATGAGACTGTAAACACTGTGAAAGGGATAGGTGAGAAGATTGAAGAAGATATAGTAGTTCATAAGGTACTGAGATCTCTTCCCTCAAGACTCGATGCAAAGGTTCCTGCTATAGAAGAGATGCATGAACTAGATAAACTGACTATGGACAAGCTCCATGGAATTCTAACTTCTTATGATATGAGGGCTAGGAAAGAACAACCAGATCTAAAGGATGTGGTCTTCAAGGCATCAATCAAATCATCAACATCTCAAGATCATGATTCATTAGAACACTTCCCAGAGGAAGAAGAAGCTAACTTTGTAAGGAAATTGAAGAGGGGCTCTAGATAATATAAAGGTATGTTACCATTTAAATACTTTCATTGTGGTAAAGTTGGTCATTTTGCATCTAAATGTCCTTTCAAAGAAAACAACACCAATGAAAAAGAAATAAAATGCAAGGATAAACCTAGGGAGTTTAAAAAGAAAAAAATATTTTAAAAGGGACATTTTTTATTCAAAAGAGGATAACATCAACTTTTCAAACACTGAAGAAGAAGAACATGAGCCAGATATAATTCAAGATGAAAAAATTCTCATGGATTTGGAGCAACACAAATATGATCAAGAAAAAACAGACACAGAATAATGTGAAGCTGTAGTAGACATGGAAGGAGAACTCATTAGTGATCTGGAGGAAATATCTCAACTCAAGAAAAAGAATAGACTAAGAAAATAACAGTTACAATTTTATAAAGAAAAAGACAATGAGATCAATGAAGATATAATCATCTTAAAAATCCAGCTAGAGGAGGCCACAAGAAGTGAAGAAATATTGATGAATCAGATAAAAGAAAAAGAGAACATCTATGACAAACTAGAAGTATAAATAGTCGCATTAAGAAAGGATATGGAGAAATCCAAGACTAATGAAATTCATAAAAGGATAAAAAACTCTAGATAACATTCTTAGCAATCAGAGATCACCGGATGACAAGATAGGGCTAGGATATAAGGAAAGTCTGAAAATTGACGAAGGTGAATCAAGCACCAGCATGTCAACTAGTGAGAAACATACAAGTTATGCAAATGCTCTCAAGGGTCAGCATAACAAATCAAAAGATGATAAGAAGAAGAAGTCAGAACTAGATCAACGCAACTATGCAAAAAAATATGAAGCAAGGAAGAAACATGTGTCTGTATCTTAACAAGCTGGTAGATAAAGAATGATTCCTGCAAGTAAGTTTTTATTCCAAGGCATCCAAATTTTTTCTATGGATATTGTTTCTCTTGTGGAAACTATGGACATAAGGTTGTGAGTTGCAGGGATTTTAGACATAACAAAAATATAGGGATGAGATTCAATAAACCTTGAATGGCTATGTATCAAAATGCCTTCTCCCCTCTACTAAATGACCTTGAATGCCACATATGGAATAATTTTGGACACAAGGCAAGTGAATGCAGAAGCAAGATGTTGCCTATCTGATAATAATATTTGATCAAGGTTTGGAGGAAGAAAAAAAAACAAAGAAAATTGTGGACTGACTCTATATGCCAAAAATCAAGAAAATCAATGGTATATTGATAGTGGCTGGTCCAAGCACATGATAGGAGACAAGAGTGAGTTTGATATCCTAACTGAAGAAAAAGGTGGTAATGTTACTTTTGGAAACAATGCTCCAGCTAGAATTAGAGGAAAAGGAACTGTTGTATTGGATGAAGATAAGAAGGGAAAGACCAAAGCACAAAATGTGTTGTATGTAGATGGTGTAAACCATAACTTGTTGAGTGTAAGTCAAATATGTTACCAAGGACACAATGTTCTCTTTCATTCAAATGGTTGTAAAGTTATGGATGCAAATACAAGGAAGACTATTGTAAAAACAGTCAGAGCTTCAAGGAACATGTGTATGTTCTAGAAGAAGGAAACGAAAAATGTTGCATTGGTAAAACTGATGAGATTTGGATTTGGCACAAAAGACTAGGTTATCTTTTATTTAATCAATTTGTTAATCTAGGATGAAAAGATGCTGTGAGAGATATGCAAAAAATTTCCAAACCTAAGAATATTGTCTGTAAGTCATGTCAGTTTGGAAAGTAGTCAAGAGTTTAATTCAAGGCAAGAGAACACTCCACCACTCTACCTCTTGAACTAATTCATACATATCTTTGTGGCCCTACTAATACACAATCACCTTAAGGTGAAAGACATTTCATTTTGTTAATTGGTGACTATACCATAATGACTTGGGTTAGATTGTTGAAGCATAAATATTAGGCTTTTGAAAAATTTAAAATCTTCAAAGCACAGGTAGAAAATGAAATGGATTTAAAAATAAAGTGTCTAAGATCAGACAGAGGAGGATAATTCACTTCTGATGAATTCAATAGTTACTATGAAAATCATTGGATCAAGAGACAATTTGTTATTGCCAAAACCTCTCAACAGAATGGAGTAGTAGAAAGGATGAACATAACAATTCAAGAAATAGCCAGGGCCATGCTTGATGAATCACAAGTACCCAAAACCTTTTGGGGAGAAGTTGTTCAAACTATTTTTAACATTCTCAATAAAACACACATAAGAGTAAACAACGATAAAAACCCTTCTGAGCTATGGCATGGAAGATCAACATCAATAAAGCACTTCGAAATTTTTGGAAGAAAATGCTACATTAAAATAAATGAAGACAACTTAGGTAAGTTTGAATCTAGAGCCGATGGAGGTATCTTGTTAGGAAACTCCTCCAGAAGAAAAGGATACAAGTGCTACAACAAAAGACTCCATAAGATAATTGAGAGCATAAATGTAAAGGTAGATGAGGGACCACTTCATTTAGTAAGACATCAAAACCATAATGATCAATATGATGAACCAATAATCAATGAGTTACAATATGATGGAATGGACGAGCAACATGAACAAGAGTATTCATAAGGAGAGGATATAATGGAAACATCACTGCCAAAGAACCCATCAAGGTATGTTAAAAAACATCATCCAACAAACCATATTCTTGGAAACAAGGAAGCAAGTGTACAAACTAGAAGAAAACTAGTCGATACATCTAGTTCTGCAAACTTTGCACTGCTATCCATGAGTGAACCGCAAAATTTGCAATCAAGTAGGGATGACCATTGGGTCAAATCCATGGATGAAGAACTAGACCAAATAAAGAGAAATAAGTCTTGGGATCTTGTCCCAAGACCAAATGACAAGAATGTAATTGAAACTAAATTGGTATACAAAAACAAGTTAAATGAAGATGGACAAATAGTCAGAAATAAGGCCAAATTGGTATGCAAAGGGTATGGTCAAGTCAAAGGAGTGGACTTTGGAGAAACTTTTGCCCCTGTTGCAAGCACTGAAGCTATCAGGGTGTTTTTGGCTTTTGCATGCTACAAAAAATTCAAAGTCTACCAAACGGATGTCAAATCAACATTTTTGAATGGTGACCTTGAGGAAGAAGTTTATGTGGAGAAACCATAAGGTTTTCTACTAACCAACTAAAAGGATTATGTTTGTAGATTAAAGAAATCCCTGTATGGGATAAAATAGGCTCCAAGAGCTTGTTATTACAGACTTGACAAGTATTTGCACTGGCAAGGATTTAAAAAAGGAACAACTTATAATAACTTGTATATCAAAGATGAAGGTAATGATATGTTAATTATTGTAGTGTATGTTGATCTGTGTTGTTTTGATTTTTGCATGTATTAGTGATTAAGTAAGCACTTCTAAATAACTTTAATGATTGAAAGGAAATAAATTAGTGAAAATTGTTACAATATTGATTTACCCCCCCTCTCAATATTGCTTTGAGTTTCAACATATGCATGCACCTCTACCATAGACATGGAACACTACTACACTTTATTTTGTAGAAACATTTGGTGGGAAAATACTATCAACCAATATCGACATTCCAAGGTTCAAACCCAGGTTCGACCTAGTCGCTCACATCCAACAATATGAGAAGGAATGGAAAAAAAGCAGTCTATAGGGACAAACGGGTATTGCCTCACATGTTTCCAAACACATTGGATGATACACACCATAAATGGTATAAAATCGAGGAAGCATGTGGACATACATTTGAATAGAATGAAATAAAAAATAACTTCCTTAAATACTTTGAATTCAAACTTGAAGAAGCATTGTTAAACGAGGCAGTGAGAGATAGAAAATTTCTTAGAAAAACCAAGTCCCCAACAAACTAAAAAAAAAAAGGAAAAACTAAAGTCGATATGGGCTTGACTTTGACTTGCAAATTAATATCGACACATAATTTAAGCAAGATCACTGCTTGTTGAATTGACATGGAAAACTTGATTTTTCCAGGACAAAGCTTTCAATGGAAGAAAACCCATCCAGGAGTACAAAATCACATAAAAACAGTCTACTCCATCACCAATGAAGAAAAGGAAGAAAAATATGGTATCGAAAAACCCGACTTTCCATCGAGTTATAATCAAGTTATAGAAGGAGAACAACAATTGGACGAGTCAAAAGCGCCCGAATGGATGTATGCATAAATTAAAACCAAGGAATTCGACATTTCAATAGACGATCAACCAAAAATGGCTAGAATAGGTGACTATTGGTTCAAAAAGCAAACCATGAAAATAATCAACTTGCGAAAGGAATATCAATATATCTTCGCACGTGACTACAAATATCTCAAATGATTGGTACAAGAGATGGGTGAAATAAAAATCGAACTCATCCATGGCGTCGAGCCTGTTAAAAAAAAACCATATAAGTTAGCGCACAAATACAAACCCATCATCCTGAAAGAAATTGAATCAATTCTTGTTGCTGGCATTATATATCCAATTAACAAGTTGAAATAGGCAAGCCCCATGGTTGTGAAACCAAAGAAGCATGACCCAAATAAATTAGGAATCTGTGTTGACTTCTGAGGACTGAATAAACTCACACTAACCGATCCATTCCCAATGTCGTTTGCTAATGAGATTATAAATGAGGTCACAGAACATGAATTTTACTTATTCACCGATGGTTTCTCCAGATACAACCAAGTACCTATGGCTGAGGAAGATCAAGAAAACTCTACATTTGTCTCTGAATTTAGATCATTTGCATACAACGTCACACCGTTTGGCCTAAAAAATGCCCCAACAGTCTTCTCAAGAATAATGGTAAAGGCATTTCAAGAATATATTTATAAAACTATGGTCGTATATTTCGATGACTAGACTATCTAGAGCCACTAAAAGACCACATCCATTGGTTAAGAATGATGTTGGAAAGATGACGACAAATCCAATTATCTTTAAACATAAAAAAGTACATCTTTTCCATGCCTATAGATATACTATTGGGCCATATTGTATGCAAGGATGGAATAAAAGTCGACATGGCCAAAATTAAAATCATCCTAAACTTGAAACCACCAGTCAACGGAAAATAGATCAAAATCTTCCTTGGTCACATGGGGTATTACCGAAAATTCATCTGGCACTACTTCAACATTATGTTCCCAATCGATGAGATTTTCAAGAAAGAAGTCGAGTTGCAGTGGAATAAAAAATGTGAAAAATCCTTTGAACTATTAAAAAGAAAATTAGTAGAAGCGCCCATCCTTCGATTTTTGGAATGGTCAAGGAAATTTTGTGTTGATGTTGACGCCTCAAGTGTCATTGTTGGTGTGGTCTTAGCCTAGTCATACGATGACATGGTCGAACACCCAAACAAATACACTAGTAGGAAACCAAATAAAGCATAAAGGAATTATTCGACGAATGAATGCGAAGCTTTAGCAATGATTTTTTCGTTTCAAAAATTTCGACATTATATATTAGTAAATCCATTTACATTTTTCATAGACCATAAAGTGTTGAAATATCTAGTCAATAAACCAGTGCATCAAGGGAAAATTTGTCGATGACTACTACTCTTTTAAGAATTCGACTTTGAAGTAGTAGTCCCACTCGGAAAGAAGAATGTCGACCCAAATCACTTGTCCCGACTTGAAATAGGGGAATATCTAACAAGGATCGATGATGAATTACTGGATGAAAATTTATTCAACATTGAAGTAGTTCCCAAATAACTAGAAGAAATAAAAAATTTTCTAGAAGAAGGGAAAGCACTTGAAGATCTCCCAACCAATAAATGAAAAATCCTAGCCATGAAAGCCACACCATTCACTCTCATGAATGGATATCTTTACAAGCTAGGACTCAACAACATCCTGCAAAGATGTGCTTTGGAGCATGAAAATGAAGACATCATTAACGAAGCACATGTAGGTGCAGCATGGGGTCATTTTCAAGCCGATATGACAACCAGGAAGATCCTTCAAGCTAGTCTCTAGTGGCTGACTTTACATAAATATTGTCGAGAACAAGTAAAGAAATGCGACAAGCGTCAAAGGTTAGGATGACCGTTATGGAAAACGAAAATCCTCTTGCACTCGGTAAACCCCATTTTACCATTTGAAATCTGGGCTATTGATTTTGTCGGTCCTGTCCCAAAAAGAGTGAAAATTTTGGGAGAAAAATACATTATTACAACCGTCGAATATTTAACAAAGTGGGCAGAAGTAGAACTAGTTGAGAACTGTACAAAGGAAATAACTGCAAAGTTCATTTACGAAAATATTGTAACTAGATTCGGGTGTCCCTTAACAATAATTAGTGATCAAGGAACACACTTTGTCAATAGTAAAATCGAGGTATTGTTGAAGAAATTTGCGATCGACCATTGAAAAACAACTGCATATCACCCACAAGCTAATGGGGACATCGAGTCTTTTAACAAAACACTACATAAGGGGTTCACAAAAATATGCGGTCTCAACAAAGTTGACTAGGATGGCAAAGTTACAACAATACTTTGGGCATACAAAATAATATACAAAAGATCGACTAGCCAAGCAACCTTTAAACTAGTTTACGACCAAGAAGTAGTGATCCCACTACATTTTTGTGCCAATGTAGGTCAGATATCTTTTGTCTTGGAATTTGATCACATGGTGAATACAAGACAACACTTATACCAACTTAACCAATTAGAAGAAGAAAGGATGCTAACACAAGAACATTAGGAAACTTATAAAAGTTAGCAAAACACCTGGCATGATCTACAGATTAAGAAGAAAGACATCAATAATGGAGACTTGGTATTTCTATATGATAGTCGAGTAAAAGGTAAACCAAGCAAGCTAAAGACTGCATGGCTCGGTCCCTACATGGTCAAGGACATTTGACCTTCAGAAGTAGTACAATTAAAAATTCTACAAGGGAACCCTTTCAAGAAATTAGTCATTGGGTCCCGACTAAAAGGATATCATACTTAGTCACATAAAGCCCTACTGGTGAAAACCTCATTGGGGGCACTTGTAGGAATTGACTTGATAGAAAACTCACTGGGGTGACCCAAGTAGAAAAACGGAATAAAGAAAAAAATAAAAAAAATAAATACATGTAAAAAGATTAAAAGAAAATGCTAAGCAACGTTAATAAAATCCAAAATAATCAATCAGTTGGTTACCAGGATTAGGTACAAAAAATTGTCTACTACAAGCCATATGACCGACCAAATGCATTCAACACATTCATTCATGATTATCACATTTCAACATGAGGAGAGAAAAAAGTCCCTGAGCAACAATTAGAGAAGAAACACATAAATCAAGAGCAAGTTCAGTATCCAAACGAGCCTTGTGCCACTACTTGAACAAGTAAACTAGTCGATCAATTGAAAGAGAAATTCATCATCCAGTTGAAGAAATAAATCACACGTGTGAATTTTGAAGATCAAGTGAACGAGGAAAACTTCAAGCAAGCAAGTATACAAGCAACACCTCAATCAAACAAGAATACCATAAGCAACGTAATCATGGCCTCAAAAGATCAAATATTAATCAAGTCGACAAGAAAATAGAATCTGACATGGTTGTTGAGCTCTAAAGATGTCCTAAAAACAACCTCTATGCATCAACCAAAGGTAGGCGCTGGCACAAGCGTTTTACTTGTCGCCTATGTAGGTTCTTACCTTCCATTTTCAATACCCAGCCTCCAGAGATGCAACGCCTGTAAAGGAACAACAATTGTAAAGGGAACGACAGTTGTTCTATTCAAAGGAACAACATGCCTTGCAAAAGGAACAACAATCGTTACATTGGGCCAAACTAATGTTGAATTAATTGCATTGTAGTATTTTCCCAATATCTAATTTGTCAACCTGGGGGTCGTAAACTAACGAAGCACACACAAAGTATATGCAAGATTGAAGTAGGACTAATCTAATCAAATGTTTAAGCTACAACTGGAATTGAATCATTAATCTAACACACGACTGAAATAGAATCATTAATCTAGTTGCATAAATGAAATTACTCTAAGAATGGGAAATTGCGTGAAGGAAATTAATATAGAAATGGAGAACTACATGAAGGAAAAGCAGATACAACAAGTGAAGAGTTAAATGACACAACAACACATGTGAGCTCACTCTAATGAAACAATCTTATATTAAAATAACCAAATCAATCTTCATAACATAATAATGAAAGCACGAAAACCAAAACCATGAATCAAAGCTAAGAATCCCTTTCTCTTTCAAATCCTAATGACTACTCTGATTCTAATTACATAATCTAACTCCTCTTCTACTTGAATAATCTAATTATTGAATCCTCATGAAGAGAGAGAACTCTCTTTTATACATGAGAGCCTTGAAGATAAGATAACCATCTCATTATTACAGATCCACTATTCTCTCTGTTATCACTCCAAGAAACCCTTTGTGGTTGCAGACCAAAGGTGCTTGGTAACTTAAGAAATGAATGTTTTTTGTATTTTGTAAATGTGGATCAATGGGATAACTCAATTCAGCTTATGGCATTCAGACATCAAAATGGTAATCAAATAAACAGTGCTGTCCAAGATTGATTAATCATCAAAATAACTTTCAGTGGATGAAGAAAAGATTGTTCATAAACTAGTACAAAGTAGGGTCTAATAAACAACTAAGAAACTAATTATCATGTCATGAGCCAAACAATGGGATAACAACCATTCAAGGCTTAACAACAAGATAATAGTACATAAGAAATATGGAAAACTGACACCAAAATGGAAAGGAACCTGCGATTTAGTATTAACAATGAAATGTCCGAGTACAAAAAAGAGTATTACTGTATCCAGAATCGAACCCTTGTTTCACATCAAAACCATGCATTTATAGCCTCTTACAAACAGTTATACAGATCCTAAAAACATGGATCTGTATTTAATAGAGACAACTCAATTCTATCTAAACAACTTGCAAATAAAATCTTTAACAACTAAACTTAATAGTCGAACTGTCTTCAACC
>ML796774.1:180776-192680 GCA_009831015.1 Picea engelmannii | reverse complement strand
CTTACAAACAGTTATACAGATCCTAAAAACATGGATCTGTATTTAATAGAGACAACTCAATTCTATCTAAACAACTTGCAAATAAAATCTTTAACAACTAAACTTAATAGTCGAACTGTCTTCAACCTCCAAAATCGCCATCTTCATCCTTCAGCTCCTGGTATATGCAATGTGTTGAAAAATAGCAGGACACCTGTCTTTGACTGTTGGATTTCCCAACGTTCATGTCGATTTTTTAGGAAATGGTTTTGCATGTGTAACCAAAAAATCTCTCGAATCCCTGATGTTGAACTTCTTGCATGCGATCTAATAGTCCACTGATACATTGGAATCCCTTCAGAACCTACTTGGAATGAACTGTTGTGTCTTCGGCTTCAAAAATTACTTTCCCATCTTTCAACAACGCAACAGTTTAATTTCTTCACGGGTTAGCTGTTGAAAGCTGTCACTTTCCACAACTAACGGGTAATAAAATAATAGCCTTGCGCTGTTGAAAGTCCCGATTGCGCACAAAAAGAGTTTTCACCTTCGAAATTTGATTTCAAACCAAGGGTATCCGATTTCTCACCTTGCATATTGACGGTGACTTGAGAAAGAACCTTCAGGTCTGGATGAGATTTTTGCCTCAATTTTTGTTTCAACCTCCTGATCTGCCTTTTGAGGCGTTTGGCAAGCCACCACAGGCTGTTGTAGTCTTTAGTGAGTTTTTTCTTCCTCTTCTTCTCTCTAACACTTTCCTTATCCAATCTTTCAAACACAACATTGGTCTTGGCGAAGTTATGAGATAACTTCTTATACCTTTCTTTAATCACTCGCTCCAAGACCTCTTGCTGGGCAATTACCTCCTTGAGATGTTTGATCTTCTGAGACTTATTTGATCTAGGGTTTTTTGATTATTCTCCCTGTTCTATCTGATTGAAGGTTTCATAGTTCTGTGCACACTCAGCTGACTGCTCAGAACTCTTGATGGAAGGGCATTGATTTTGCTGCTCAGATTCTGAATCTGAATAGGGAAAGTTAAGTATATTCTTCCATGTACTCTGCTATGTAGGATGCCCTGTATTCAGCTGTGTAGTCTGTTCTGAGGTTGGCTCAAAGTTTAACTTTCTCTTCAACCTGTGAGGCTTCATTCCAGATATTCTATCCTCTGAAGGTCCTGGCAAGGCCCTTCTTTTTCTTGAGCTACTTTGAGGAGATGATTGTTTCATTGAACCCTTCACCTATTCATTTGTAGTCTGATTCTGGATTTCAAAACCTTCCCAGAACATAAAGTGCTCCCAGCTCCTCCCCTGTTGTTTCAATTCCTCCAAGATAATAAATTTTATGAGGCCGAGGTGACACAGAGAAGTTTTCACGCTCAAGGGTTGAGCTATAATTCTCTTGCATACCTTAGTCAAACTTTGATATAAGAAATAAGGAAAATTAATAGGGGTCTTGCATGTGAAGTGATCCAGGAGTTTAAAGTGGTACATCATCAGTTTATCATATCTTCCCTCTGAGGTAATGTACAATTGGATACCCTTGAACAATTCTTGCCATTCTTCATCTAGATATGAAACAAGCATACCTTTTCTCCATGCTTTGTGCCTGTACCCCTCTTTCAAATAAACTCTGAAATCCAAATTTTTGGGAGCAGTGGTTTTAAACCAGCTCTGACCAATTCTTGGAAAACCTGTAGCTTCGGCAATGACAACCTCATCCACTTTGATTTCCATGGACCCGATGCGAGCTTTATTGCCATCGAAAGTCTTGGCAAAGGCTTCTGTTGTAGCCTGGTGGCACCCAACTTGCAACTTTTCGACGAATTCCATACTCCCTACATTCGAAAAATGCTTCTGGACTTCGGGATGTGATTGTAGAAAGGACAAGTTATCCAACTCTCTCTTGAGTAGAGCGCCACTGCGTTTTCTCACCATTCTGTAGCTCGAAAAACTTGACAATTGTAACCCCTGTAACTGCCTAGTCGAGCCGAGTTTCTGCGCTGTTGAAAGCAGTTCAGGCTTCGGCTCTGTTTTGAAACAAATGAAAACTTCCACAACATTCCAGAAACGATTTGTGATATTAAAACTATTGTTTGATTTGATGTCGTCAGGCCGACGGTACCTCCTCTGTACCTGCATCACCGAACACGAACTTGCCATCTCGGATGTCATGAGTATTGAGCGTGAGTTCTGGGCCAGATTCGAATTACAGTCATATTCTGACATGCATAATTGAGTTACTATCATTGCCCACTCTCATCAGCGCATGCCTTGGATTTACCTGATGTGGGATGATCATATCATGATTTCCTCCAGACGTGGATATCATGCACGTGATTCCCGCTTTCTTCAACAACGGCCCGTGGAAAACGCCTCTGTCAACTGTTCGCTTGCCACTTTGACCAGCGCACAATTCTGTGGAAAACCCCTGTTAGCTGTGGAAAGTATGCACTTTCAACAGCGCACCACTTTGTAGAAAACACTCCTTAGCCGCGGAAAGTATGCACTTTCAATAGCACGCCACATTATAAAAAACCACTTCATAGCTGTGGAAAGCATGTACTTTCCACAATGCGCCACCCGCGAACTTGATTTTCGGACCTTTTGAATTTTACCACTTTCAACAAAGCATCGACTAAATGAAAAGAGCTCCTTAGCTGCTGAAAGTCGACACTTTCCACAACGCACAATCAAATTTTGGACATACGTTAGCTGAGGAAAGTGAAAAATGAAAATTTTGGAAAGAAGACTTTATGGGTCAAATTATTTCCTTAAGACAAACCAAAACCTAAATTTTTCAGCTATAAAAACTCAAAAATAACTTGAGGACACTACCGATAGCCATGCTATCCACTACAAAATTCAACCAAAAGGACGGTTTCATTTTGGGAGTTAACATTTGGCTTCAACTGGGATGGGCATCTCCCTGTGAGGTGACCAAGAACCTAGCTAGACTCAGTAGCCTTATTGCAATTTGAAACAGACATTTGAAAAATAGTTGCTAGTACCATTGGGCATGGAGTTATTTGAATGATAAAAATAAAGAAAACAAAAAAAGAAAATATGTACAAGAAGAACCTAGCTTCAAAGGAAGCCTTCTGAGAAATAGATCTTCAGTAAGTGCCCATTGAAAGTGCCCCCTGATACTGGATTACCTGAAAGAGTTTGGAGAAAAAAGGTATTGTTCTGCTGCACCGCTGTTATGAAAAAAGGACCTATCCCGAGAGCCTCAAATTTTCCGTGTTTCCCTTTCTCCTGTCTTACTGCATCCCACTTTAAGACCATATCCCCTATTTTGAAGACATCTGATTTGACTTTCTTGTCGAAAGTTTGCTTGATCTTTTCCTGATGCAATTCAGTTTTTTCCAAGAGCTGTTCTCTATCTTGATGCAGTTCTATCAAATTATGAATCCTCCTAGTCAAATCACTTGGTTCAGAATCAGTTTCTTGTAGGAATTTTGCAACTGGTAATGCAAGTTGAACAAGAAATATGGCCTCAGTACCATATACCAACTTGAAAGGAGACGTACCAATTGATTTCTTACATGTTACCCTGTCAGCCCACAAGGCAAACTTCAGTTTGGAATCCCAACCTCTGGCAGAGAATCATCAATTTGAAAGATACAAGACCCCATATCTGTGTCGACTGCATAAATAGGATGATTGGATGGATTCTTATCATCACTAATTACATATGCCAACTGAGATTCCCTGTAAAGTCTTCTGTTCACCCCTCCGAAAACAGGGATAGTAGCATAAGAGAGATCCATTTGAAGAGTGCCACCTAGTCTCTTCATCCATGATCTTGATAGAAGACATCCGAATTTTGGAGGTATGTCAGCCACCACTATGTCCATCACCATCGTCTTCATTGATGCTTGGGTCAAGGTTACAGCCAAATCCTTAATCATCCCAAAGCATTTGACTTTTCGAGAATCAAAGGAGAAAAGGTCATGATAAGGCTTGGTGATCTCCAGCCCAAGCTCGTCCATGACAGCTTTGGGCATCAAGTTGTGTGAAGCACCGGAGTCCAACAAACAATTGTGCAGTGTTTTTTCATGAATATTTAAAGAGATATAGAAGGGAGGACAACTTTCGTCTCTGTCTTCTATCATTTGGCCCAGAGTGATGGTTGGCTTATCATCATAAATGTTGAAGATATCAGCAGAATGAGATATTGACTGGGGATCTAAAGTTTTGATGATATCCTTTTTAAACATCTCATTTTTCATCAGCTCAACAAGAGGAATAGGAATCTTAATCTTTTGTATTTCAGCCTCGAAATTAAAAGAATATGGGACCTTATCAGCAGTTTTATCAGAAATATTTACCTGACTTGAAGGGGCTTCTTGATTCTTTTGCTGTTCAACAGGAGGCTGACTCTCTGGAGTTTGCTGGTTGAAAGGGACAACAATCTTCTTGGGAGGATCTGGTGCTTTCACCTTTGAAGACTTTGCTGGCTGATCTTATGATGTATGGTATTTTTGGTTGACAGGGGCAACAGTCTCTCCAGGAGAGGCTGATGCATCTGCTTGAGCAGCATTAGATTTAGATCGAAGGTTGTATCTGTTTTTATCCTCTGCTGTAAAAATGCCATCACCAAGGAGATCATCTTCTGTCTGTTGAGTCATTAATGATTTCTCATAATCTTGTTGTGTTAGATAAGACTCCCCTGTCTCTTCTCCAACACAATGAATGTCGCCTTCCCCATCCTCTTGATCTTCGCCATTGTCTTCGTCCATTACTACATTCTGAATGGGGACTTTTATCCTCTGATCTTCATTAGAATTCCTATCTCTTTGCAGAATCTGAGTTTGTGGATTATTTCTTCTGCAAGGAAAAGCATTTGGATTTCTGGGGGCAAAAGCATTTGGCTCTTTTTCTCTTGCTGGTGGCTGTTTGTGAACCTTCAACTTTGAAATTTCTGATGTTAGACTGTCCAGCATCTTAGCCATCTTTTCCATTTGACTGTTAGAAGAAGAAGAGGACTCCACAACATAATTCTTCTTTTCAGCCCTTCCTTTAAGCTTCTGAGAGGCTGTGATGTTTGACTCAACTTCAAGAATAACATCTTGCATTAAAGCAAGCGTGGCTGATCGTCTTTCTCTAAGGATAAGACAAAACTCTGCATCAAAGGCCGCAGAGAATGTGATCTTTGCCGATGCATCGCTTGGTTTGATCTCTACAGGGATCTTACCAAACATTTTATTGAATATCTTGATAAAGTCTGAGACCGATTCTCCATCTCCTCTCTTCAAATTTCCAAACTCAGAAATGTAGTATAATAGATCTCTTCTTTCTCCCCAATGTTTCAAGAATACTTCATCCAATTGTTCAATGCCAGTGATTGAATTTGCCTGTAGCTCTTTGAACCACTTGCGGGCTTGGCCATCCAAACTCTGAACAAAAACTCTAGTCCACACATCTTCTTCTGAAATATTTATATTTTCTGCATAAGCATAAAATGCTTCAATGTGTTCTTCAGCAGTATACTCCTTTGCTCCTGTAAACTTTGGCATATATTTATGGTAGTCACCTGTTGGCATGGCAGATAGGGGATTTGGAAACACAAGTGGAGCATATATGTTTGCCAAGATTTGTTCCATTCTGGTCAAAGGGGCAGCGATGACAGTCTTGGTGATTGATACAGATGAGGAACTTGCAGGAGATGATGGAGGAGATGGGGAGCTCGTAGGAGATGATGGAGGAGATGTGTTGCTTGAGTTAGAATAGAATGGCTGTCTTACTTCACCCTGAGCAGAAGTTTCAGAAGTAGGTGGAAAATAAGAGGCTTTATAAAACTGATTGAGCAACAAAGCTAGATTTTCTTCTCCTTTAGAGGACAAATCATGGAGAATTTCTTCAAGGACTGGCAGATTAGTGTAACTGTATAAGACACCTTTCGAAAGTTTTATAGGTGATGAATCAAAAGAAGATGAAGAGGAATTTTATTTATGTTGGGAGGATTCTGTATTCAATTCTTTTGGATGGGATGAAATATCAATCTCGGGAACATAATCAGTAATATTAGAAGAAAACAAAGGTTCTTCTACTTTAGAAACTTGAGATGAAATTTTTATTTCCTGGGAATTTTGAATTTCAGCAGGGGATTCAACCAAAGAATTTTCAGATATGGAAGGATGAGTATCAGTTGGAATACCTGAATCAATTGCACTTGCAGATCTGGAAGCCTGTCTTTGCAAAGCTTTGCCCTTGCTGATGATCTTTTCTGGATCAGGAACTAATGTCAATGGGCCTTCTGGGTTTTCCCTCGTGTGAGCTCTTTTTGGAGCCACTTCGTTTCAATGGAGTCACCATATAGAAAATGTACAACCTGATAGTGTCTACTTCTTGTCTATCATCAAGAATTAGATCTATGTCGTCTCCCAGAGAAGCTGATCTTCGATCTCCTCTCCCCGACAACGACGCCAATTTGTTATCACTCCAAGAAACCCTTTGTGGTTGCAGACCAAAGGTTCTTGGTAACTTAAGAAATGAATGTTTTTTGTATTTTGTAAATGTGGATCAATGGGATAACTCAATTCAGCTTATGGCATTCAGACATCAAAATGGTAATCAAATAAACAGTGCTCTCCAAGATTGATTAATCAACAAAATAACTTTCAGTGGACGAAAAAAAGATTGTTCATAAACCAGTACAAAGTAGGGTCTAATAAACAACTAAGAAACTAATTATGATGTCATGATCCAAACAATGGGATAACATCCATTCAAGGCTTGACAACAAGATAACAGTACAGAAGAAATATGGAAATCTGACACCAAAATGGAAAGGAACCTGCGATTTAGTATTAACAATGAAATGTCTGAGTACAAAAAAGAGTATTACTGTATCCAGAATAGAACCCTTGTTTCACATCAAAAACAGGCATTTATAGCCTCTTACAAACAGTTATACAGATCCTAAAAACATGGATCTGTATTTAATAGAGACAACACAATTCTATCTAAACAACTTGCAAATAAAATCTTTAACAACTAAACTTAGTAGTCGAACTGTCTTCAACCTCCAAAATCACCATCTGCATCCTTCAGCTCCTGGTATCTGCAATGTGTTGAAAAATAGCAGGACACCTGTCTTTGACTGTTGGATTTCCCAACGTTCATGTCGATTTTTTAGGAAATGGTTTTGCATGTGTAACCAAAAAATCTCACCAATCCCTGATGTTGAACTTCTTGCATGCGATCTAATAGTCCACTGATACATTGGAATCGCTTCAGAACCTGCTTGGAATGAACTGTTGTGTCTTCGGCTTCAAAAATTACTTTCCCAACTTTCAACAGCGCAACAGTTTAATTTCTTCACAGGTTAGCTGTTGAAAGCTGTCACTTTCCACAGCTAACGGGTAATAAAATAATAGCCTTGCGCTGTTGAAAGTCCCGATTGCGCACAAAAAGAGTTTTCACCTCCAAAATTTGATTTCAAACCAAAATCAATGGGTATCCGATTTCTCACCTTGCATATTGACGGTGACTTGAGCAAGAACCTTCAGGTCTGGATGAGATTTTTGCCTCAATTTTTGTTTCAACCTCCTGATCTGCCTTTTGAGGCGTTTGGCAAGCCACCACAAGCTGTTGTAGTCTTTAGTGAGTTTTTTCTTCCTCTTCTTCTCTCTAACACTTTCCTTAKCCAATMYTTCAAAYRCARCATTGGTCTTGGYGAAGTTATCAKATAACTTCTYATAYCTTTCYTTAATCACTCGCTCCAAGACCTCTTGCTGGGCAATTACCTCCTTGAGATGTTTGATCTTCTGAGACTTATTTGATCTAGGGTTTTTTGATGATTCTCCCTGTTCTGTCTGATTGAAGGTTTCATAGTTCTGTGCACACTCAGCTGACTGCTCAGAACTCTTGATGGCAGGGCATTGATTTTGCTGCTCAGATTCTGAATCTGAATAGGGAAAGTTAAGTATATTCTTCCCTGTACTCTGCTCTGTAGGATGCCCTGTATTCTGCTGTGTAGTCTGTTCTGAGGTTGGCTCAAAGTTTAACTTTATCTTCAACCTGTGAGGCTTCATTCCAGATATTCTATCCTCTGAAGGTCCTGGCAAGGCCCTTATTTTTCTTGAGCTGCTTTGAGGAGATGATTGTTTCATTGAACCCTTCACCTGTTCATTTGCAGTCTGATTCTGGATTTCAAAACCTTCCCAGAACAGAAAGTGCTCCCAGCTCCTCCCCTGTTGTTTCAATTCCTCCGAGATAATCAATTTTATGAGGCCGAGGTGACACAGAGTAGTTTTCACACTCAAGGGTTGAGCTCTAATTCTCTTGCATACCTTAGTCAAACTTTGATATAAGAAATAAGGCAAATTAATAGGGGTCTTGCCTGTGAAGTGATCCAGGAGTTTAAAGTGGTACATCATCAGTTTATCATATCTTCCCTCTGAGGTAATGTACAATTGGATACCCTTGAACAATTCTTTCCATTCTTCATCTAGATATGAAACAAGCATACCTTTTCTCCATGCTTTGTGCCTGTACCCCTCTTTCAAATAAACTCTGAAATCCAAATTTTTGGGAGCAGTGGTTTTAAACCAGCTCTGACCAATTCTTGGCAAACCTGTAGCTGCGGCGATGACAAACTCATCCACTTTGATTTCCATGGACCCGGTGCGAGCTTTATTGCCATCGAAAGTCTTGGCAAAGGCTTCTGCTGTAGCCTGGTGGCACCCAACTTGCAACTTTTCGACGAATTCCATACACCTCGCATTCGAAAAATGCTTCTGGACTTCGGGATGTGATTGTAGAAAGGACAAGTTATCCAGCTCTCTCTTGAGTAGAGCGCCACTGTTTTTTCTCACCATTCTGTAGCTCAAAAAACTTGACAATTGTAACCCTTGTAACTGCCTAGTCGAGCCGAGGTTCTACGCTGTTGAAAGAAGTTCGGGCTTCGACTCTGTTTTGAAACAAATGAAAACTTCCATAGCATTCTGGAAACGATTTGTAATATGAAAACCATTATTTGATTTGATGTTGTCAGGCCGATGGTACCTCCTCTGTACCTGCATCACCGAACACGAACTTGCCATCCCGGATGTCATGAGTATTGAGCGTGAGTTTTGGGCCGGATTCGAATTACAGTCATATTCTGACATGCATAGTTGAGTTACTATCATTGCCCACTCTCATCAGCGCCTTCCTTGGATTTACCTGACGTGGGATGATCATATCATCATTTCCTCCAGACGTGGATATCACACACGTGATTCCCTCTTTCTTCAACAATGGCCCGTGGAAAACGCCTCTGTCAACTGTTCGCTTGCCACTTTCACCAGCTCGCGATTATGTGGAAAACCCCTGTTAGCTGCGGAAAGTATGCACTTTCAACAGCGCACCACTTTGTAGAAAACACTCCTTAGCTGCAGAAAGTATGCACTTTCAACAACGCGCCACATTATAAAAAACCACTTCATAGCTGTGGAAAGCATGTACTTTCCACAACGCGCCACTCACGAACTTGATTGTTGGACCTTTTGAATTTTACCACTTTCAATAGTGCATCGACTAAATGAAAAGAGCTCCTTAGCTGCTAAAAGTCGACACTTTCCACAGCGCACAATCAACTTTTGGACATACGTTAGCTGAGGAAAGTGAAAAATGAAAATTTTGGAAAGAAGACTTTATGGGTCAAATTATTTCCTTAAGACAAACCAAAACCTAAATTTTTCACCTATAAAAACTCAAAAATAACTTGAGGACACTACCGATAGCCATGCTATCCACTACAAAATTCAACCAAAAGGACGGTTTCATTTTGGGAGTTAACATTTGGCTTCAACTAGGATGGGCATCTCCCTATGAGGTGACCAAGAACCTAGCTAGACTCAGTAGCCTTATTGCAATTTGAAACAAACATTTGAAAAATAGTTGCTAGTACCATTCGGCATGGATTTATTTGAATGACAAAAATAAAGAAAATAGAAAAAGAAAATATGTACAAGAAGAACCTGGCTTCAAAGGAATCTTTATGAGAAATAGATATTCAGGAAGCGCCCATTGAAAGGGCCCCCTGATAATGGCTCGCCTGAAAGAGTTTGGAGAACAAAGGTATTGTTCTGCTGCACCGCTGTTATGACAAAAGGACCTGTCCAGAGAGCTTCAAATTTTCCGTGTTTCCCTTTCTCCTATCTTGCTGCATCCCACTTTAAGACCATATCCCCTGTTTTGAAGACATCTGATTTGACTTTCTTGTCGAAAGTTTGCTTGATCTTTTCCTGATGCAATTCAGTTTTTTCCAAGAACTGTTCTCTATCTTGATGCAGTTCTATCAAATTATGAATCCTCCTAGTCAAATCACTTGGTTCAGAATCAGTTTCTTGTAGGAATTTTGCAACTGGTAATGCAAGTTGAACATGAAATATGGCCTTAGTACCATATACCAACTTGAAAGGAGACGTACCAATTGATTTCTTACATGTTACCCTGTCAGCCCACAAGGCAAACTTCAGTTTGGAATCCCAACCTCTGGCATTTTGTTCAAGCAACTTCTTTATGATCCTGACTAAACTCTTTTTTGATGACTCAGCTAAACCATTCCCTTGTGGATAGTAGGCTATGGAATGTACCAGCTGAATTCCCAGCTCTTCACACAATTTCACCAAGTGTTTATCTTTGAATGCAACAACATTATCAGTGACCAATCTCTTGGGGCAGCCAAATCTGGAAAATATGTTCTCCTGCAGAAAGTTTATGATGACAATGTGATTGGCGTTCCGGGTGGGAATAGCCTCAATCCACTTTGTAAAGTAATCGGTGGCAACCAGAATCCACCGATGCTGTCCACTAGAAGGAGGATGAATCTCGCCTATGAAGTCCAGGCCCCACTGCTGGAAAGGCCCTGTGACCACTATAGGTTTGAGAGGAAGGGACTTCAGTTGTTGTTTACCTTCAAATCTCTGACATTTGTCACATGTTTTCACAAACTTATATACATCTGAAAATAAGGATGGCCAATAGTAACCAGATCTTAAGATTTTGTGTGTTGTGGTTTTCCAATAGTGATGTCCTCCGCATTCACTATTGTGAAGTTCACACATGACTTTAGCTGCCTCCTCTTGATTTACACACCTCAACAACAAACCAATGGGATTCTTCCAGAACAACAAATTATCATTGATGCAAAAATTTATAGCTCTGAGCTTCAAAGCCCTTCTTTGAGTCTTTGTCAAATCTGATGGGACTGATAAAGTCTGCAAAAACTGAATGATATGGCTGTACCACTTGCAATCAGCTAGATGAGCTGAAACCTGCATTCCCTTACCTTCTTTGTTCTCTGAAGACGAAACATTTTTTGCATCAATACTCATCAAATTTATGTCAAGCAGCCTGCAATTCTCTTCTGCCAGGAGTTTGGCAATACCCTGGCCTTTAACTAGCTTTGCTGGTTTGATTTCAACATCGAACTCAATCAATCTGGCTATCCACTTACTCCTTTTTCCATCAATGTCAGGTTGGACAAGAACATCTTTAACTGAACTGGAGGGAATAAAATCTATTACCTTTGCCTGAAGAATGTAGACCCTGAAAGCTTTTAGTGACTTGACAAGTGCATAAGCTTGTTTTTCCAACAACTCATACTTTACCTCTGCGTCCCTCAAGATGTTACTAAAGAAGGCAACCAACTGCTCTTGGTCATCAACATTCTTCTGCAAGAGTACTGCTGCGATCGTATCATTGGAAGCAAATGAAAAAATATAAAATACCTTGGAAAAATCAGGGCTGATCAACAGAGGGGCTGTTGTGATAGCTTCCTTGATGGAATTGAATGAATGTCTGGCTACTTCAGTCCACTTTATCTCAGAGTCTTTCCTCAACATAACAGTGATATGCTTTGTGAGTTCAGCAAAATTCACTATGAATCTTCTGACAAAATTAATAGTCCCAAGGAAAGACTGAATGTCTT
>ML796774.1:129730-165183 GCA_009831015.1 Picea engelmannii | reverse complement strand
GCTTAGAATACCAAAGAGGGTAGAAAGAATTTTGATAAGCAATCTTATTTTCAAAAGAATGGATTACTTTCAAACAAAAACACATATAAATTAGCATAAGGAGCTTAGTTTAAAGTCAACACTTTTGGGAATGGTATATGTTCTCCCACCATGTTTCAGTAATGACGTCGAGCACTTATTAGACAACATTGGAAGGAATGAACAACCAATGTAGCCATCGGAAAATCCACAAAGCATAGACATCCCAACAAGATTCAACATCAACATCTTCTTTCATTCTCTCTCTTTCTCATTTTGTAATAACCATAAAAAGTACATAGTAGAAAAGTTTTATATATTTCCACACTTCCCTCTTGCTCGAGATGAGCAAGGAAATGAGGAGGGGGGAGATGTTGTAGGGGCTAGTTGACTATTCAGACTAGACCTGGCAGTTGACTAACTAAGTCAACTAGAGTAGTTGGTTAGGAAGTTGGTCGAATAGACAATTAGAGTTGACCGACCCGACCGTTGAAGAATGTAACTAACTGGTAACATAATATATATGTGTGTGTGTGTGTGTGTGTGTGTGTGTGTAATGGAATGTAAGAGAAAATAAGTGAATGTTTTGAATATAATAAAAAGTTTTGATGGTTCTCTCACCTCTTGTGTATGTCTGTCTATATGACTATGAGATCTTCTATATAATTTCATAGTATGTGTTTCTCTATGTAAGGATCTATTGGTAACTATCTTGTACTTCCTCTCAGACTACAACACATGGTATTTAATTAAATTTTGGAGTTGCAAGGGAAATGTTGAAAATAAAGGAATAAAAGACTTAGGGGGACCCCACCTATTATTTATTATTTATTTACCCTTATTCTAAATTAAATTTGTCCTCTCCTAACTAAAGTTATTTAACTTTATAACAAAAGAGTAGTTAAACTACCAAAACTACCTTTTGAATACATAAAAGTAGGAGAGCAAGACAAATGATGGACATGAGAAAATAAAGAAAGATACTTTTGATAAGGGTTCTTCTAAAGGTGGCGAAGAAAGGACTAGGAAGCATTGATTATTGACATGCTCCAAGAGTCAAGACAATGACACACTTGTAGCTTGGATTGATCCAATTTAGTTTTCAGTTCTAGTCTTCTTCTTTTGAGACACTAATTGTATATGTATGAGTCAAATGGAATCTTTGACTTCTAAGTCTAATTCTAATCCAAACCCTTGTAGGGGTTTGCAGAGATAAACTTGGTTGTAACTCAAATTGAAATCAATAAAATTATCTGCTGATTTCTTCTCATTTATGAGACTTGTTGTGCGTTGATTCTTAAATTTATGTTATCTTGCATTTGCTTATTCAACTATTTTATTAATTTTATTTTGCAAGTAAAATTTTTATTTTTAAATTTATTTCACATAAAAGCATACATATTTTATAATACCATCAGATCCAATAATTCATTTCTTGAGGTCTGATTGAAATTTTTGATAGGCTATAAGCCCAGGGTGATAATCTCGTCTATCTGACCTAGCCTAGTGAGATTCGAAAATGCTTGAGTAAGGATTTTTCCATTCCTCCCATCAACATGTTTGAATAAATGGAACAATCTGACTTTGGAGGCTTGTCTATTTGACTGACTCACAAATAAGATAATGGTATGCTATAACTATATCTCATGTAATTTTTTTTGTAAGTTAGTTTCTATAAATTACCTGCTATAAAAGAAGATATACGTGTAGTTTGATGGAGATGAGTTGACATGATAGGAAACCAACTCATCCCCAACGCAATTTAGATAACCATTTCCTCTCGAGGCCAAAAAATATAATATTGAATTTACATATGTATGTCTAGACTTGACTCCTAATCTATGATGGCTTGTAGCCCATATACAAAAAGAGATACCAAGCATAAAAAACATCTACAGAAAGTAAGAAACATGGCCATCTAGTGCGCCTTTTCCCTTGCTGTCCATCGTGAGAGGGATGGGCTACTGGAGAAGAATGGAAACCTGGGAAAACATAGTAGACTTAGATGGATTTTTGTTTGAATTATCTTACATGGCCACCAACATGGAGATGTGATGGTCCAGGAGTGCAATGTGAAAGTTGAGTTCTTCGTTTACGCGTCTTACCTTGAAAATCATCTACTGAAGAAGTCCCAATGAATCTTGGCGGTGGGAATATGTGTCCTCACTGGTTGCATCCATGGATGGGTGTAGTGAGCCTGAAGAATGAACCATTTCCTGAAACTTATCATGTGTCATGGGAGAGGAATGTCTGGACTTGGAAGGAGAGAACAAGGGAGGAATTTGATGTGGGCCGAAACCAAGTGATTTTCCTTCATTATTGAACTACTCAACCTGAAAACCCCACACCACAGTTGTCTCCGTGAAAGGATCCACACCATGCCCTATAGGGTGAAAAATTGGTGAACCAACCGCTTCCCTCTTTCTGCCCCTGATAGAGGAATTAGAGATATCTGACTAAGTGTCCCTTGATTTCCTGTAACCACTGACACTTTGCGAGCAAGCACGTTCACGTTAGTGTGGCATTATGAAGCATGAAGGAGAGGCTGTTACCAGAGAAAATGTTGGTTTATTATTTCTCTTTCTCTTCTAGGGGTGACCTACGTTCGTATCTCAACAAGTTTCCAAGAAAACCCTCTAAAAATATCGGCCCTCCTGGTAAACCAGAAGGCAACACAACGCACAAAGTGCATTGCACAGTCTCACCCGATATAGCTTTATGGGTGACTGCAATGCCCAAGTTCTTGCAGTCTAAGAATGAGTGGGGATCTGGGGGTGTATTCTATCTTCTTCATGCATTAATCTTGTTATTCATTCAAGTGTTCCTAGGATTCATTCATCTTTAGGTCCATGCATGCATTCTAATACATCTATCTTAATCATTCATTCATAAACTAATCATTGACATAAAATAAACATGCATAAATATCACATATAACACATGTTTTACCGTGGTTCACCCACTGCTGGGCTACGACCACAAATATTTGGCTTCTTTGCTCTTTTATTTAGTCTGTTGGAAAATCCAGCGATGCGTGCATTACATCTTCCATCTTACAATCATAAAGATGTTCAAGAACCTCTGTGAGGCGGACTAGATCACACCAGGCTCCTTAACCTATGACCTAACCCTCAAAATCTATCTTACTTGACTCTTTGATTTCACCTTGGACTTACAATTATTTAACAACTATGAACTTACAACCACTGAACAACAACTGAACCTCACCTAGAATAATCGAACCCCCGACCTAGACCTCCTAGGTTCTTATTTATACTATTTTACAGGCTTATAGCCATTACAATCTTTATCAAAACCCTAACCCTATCCTAGTTAGGCTTTCCTGCCTTCTCGCCTTGCATGTTGATCCTCTTGCATGCTGCTTTTCCTCATGCATGCTGTTTTTCCCCATGCGTCTTTCTATTCCTCATGCATGCTGTTTTTCCTCATGCGTGTTGCTTTTCCTCATGCATGCTGCTTTTCCTGCCAACTGTTCTTCTCCAAAATTAGGCTTGCGCTCAAAATAGTCTTTCTTCTCAAAATAGGCCTGCACCCAATAGTCCCCCAACACTGACATGTGGCTTGTCCTGAGCCACTCAAGTGGTGCATGCTCCTTGAACAACCTCTGCCAAGCTATGGAATTTCCCTTCTAGCTCTTCCCCTTTTGCTCTGTCTTGTGCAACTTTCTCTGTGAGCTCTTCTACTCGCTGCATTGTGATATGCTCCCTGAGAGATTCTGTTCTCTCAACATGATCCCGAGCCATTCTCGTCTTCTCCTTCTCTAGTTTCACAATTATTTGCACTGCTTGTTCTTGGAGATGTTCTAACTGGGCTAGGCTCGCCTGCTTATTATTTTGCACAGTCTTCAATTCTGCCTGCAGGGTCTTCATCTCCTGCATGCCCTTCACTCACTCTACGATGCTCATGGAATTTTTCCTCTGCTTCAACTCCTGGATTGCAGTGTTGATTACCTCGTCTTGCTGATCTAGTTGTTGGATCCTATCATCTTCTTCCAACATTTTCCATAGCTGCGCGGTCTTATCAAACAATTGTGCGACCTTTTCAGCTTCTTTTTGAATCACTTCCACTTGTAGAACTGCCTGTTGTTCCCTTTCAGCTAGAAATTCTGTAGGAGTAGTTGGGGTTAATTTTTCTTTAAGCTCCTTGATCTCCTTCTTGTATTTCTTGAGAGTGTACTTAATCATTTAGATTTGTACTTCCACATTGCTCATGGCTGCCTGAGCGCTGTAAAAACTTCCTTTATCTTCTGCTCTAGATTATCTGTGTGTTATTTCTCCTCTTTTGTCTCGAGCTTTACTTGCTCAACCACCAATTCTAGGGAATCCTTTCCATTCCTAGTTTCTTGCAATTCCACCACATATGTCCTTGCACGCAATTGCACTTCCTGCGTGACACTGACTTGCAATTTGTACAGTGCCTTTGTTGGTATCTTCACTAGTACCAACTGTACTTGTGCCAGATATTTTAGTGGTGTCTAGGCTATGTCCTCATCCATTTACAACATATCTGATGTTGCTTTAAATCTTGGACTCACCTGTGCTATGGTCTAGATGGTGTCTTCTTTGTTTGACGCAGTCTTTTCCTCTGCTTCTGTTGCTAATGGGATGGGTTCTGCTCCCCTTTCTTTCCTTTGGGCTACTTGTATTTGTTCTAGGACCTGCATGATATTCACAACCTCGTTCTGTATCCTTCCCCTTTGGTGTTCGGCCTCTTTAAACTCCTCCCTTGCATGATACTGTACTCTCTTTACAACAAGATCAACATCATCCTCGATGATTGTGTAGTCATGCATCTGCTTATGGGCCTTGGCCTTCTTTCACAACCCTCCTATATGTATAATTGGCCACTTGGGTGGCCTTGTTTCTTGTGGAGTGGCTACCAAAGGGGTTTCCTGTGTCATTGTGTCCCCCCTTCCTTTTTCTTCATGCTCCAGGGCAATATCCTTCTTTCCTGACTACGCATCCTTCTTTGGAGCACTGCCCTTCTTTTGCTGCACCGATTTCTGATTGGGCTTCCCTTGTTGTGTCAAATTTTTAGACTCAACACTGTCTCCTGCAGGTGTCTTGGATGACCCTGCCTCTACTTCCTTTCCCTTTGGCATGTCCTTGGCGAGGAGTGGGATCTTCCAGTATTCCTGCAAGTCTCACATCGCCATTTCAACTTCCTCTGCATTGATGTAGAATAGAATTTGCAACCATTATTTTGCTGGATCCCTGCGCGCTTGTATCCACATATTTTAAAGCGTAGCCCTAAAGCTATCTATGCCTTGATACTGCACGACCACTTTCAGAGTGATCCTCCAGGTGTCGACTATGTTGTCCTAGATATTGTTGAGATACCACACAAAGGTACTCGCGTTGCCACTTCTTCTCTTGGGATCTGACGTGCTTCCCACAGATGTGTACCGTGCTACATGGCAATGACCTGCTCTATCACAAAAATAAGAGTAGGGAGGCTCCTTCCAACCGATTAGTGTTATTAGAATCAACAACCAGGAATAGTGGAACTCTGTTCACAAGTCTTGCACATCCTTGTAGTCATCGAGGAACAGGTTCAGTAGATATGAGGCCCAACTGAGCATGGTGTCATTTGCGCACTGATCTGCGGTTGCAACAACCCCTGTAGGGACCTCTTCCTTGCCATCCTCGTGGTTGCGTCGCTGATTCTTTTGATGATAATCCCACGTAAGCCTATCTCTGTCTCGTATGTCTTCTTCATTTCTTTGTGTTACCCATGATTTTGGTCATATTGATGATCTATTGATGATGGTGTACTCAGGCTCCTAATAAGAACTTTCTCTTGAGAAAAGTGACATTCATCTCTTCTCAGAAAACATAGTTTTGAAGAGAGTTCGCAGGCTTCTTATATCCTAGGGTGCGAGAATGACCCATTCTTGCAGGCTGCCTTCAGCTAGGGTGTGAACTTCTCGCACTATGCTACATAGCTAGGGTGAGAACTTGCTCTCAAGCTTGGAAAAAGATGAAGTCTCGATGGTTCTAGAAGGGAATCTTCTAAAAGAATGGGTTGGCATTTGAATGGTTATCCTTGTTATTGGTTTCCCTGATATTGTGGGATCATTCTTATCCAAGTAACCATCTCATTCTCTCCTATATATTGATGGGATTCTCATGGAAAAGGTTAAGCAAGATTCATTGGAGAATTGGTGAAATAATTGTGTGAAGAACCTAGCTTGAACATGAGCTTGGAGACTCTAGCGAGTCTATCAAAAGGAATTAGATCTTCTTCATACAAGGATCGAGAAAGTGTGTGTGTTGGAGCCAAGAGCCACCGAAAGGAAGATTGTGACATCAAGGCGATCAGGTTGTATCTTCTACTTTCGATTAATATGATACAACGATATGTCCTTTTCCCATAAAGTCATTCTTACTTTATTGTGTAATTCCTTGATCATATACATAAGTTGACGATTGAATATATTTTGCTATCTTCACTTTGGTTGGTTTGTGTTGTCTTGATCTTGATCTCACAAGAGCACCAAAGCGAAGTGGGAGCAATAGAGACCCTAGGAAGCGATACAAAGGTATGTCACTTGTTCCTCCCTACTAGCTAATTCAATGGTCATAACTTAGGGAAAGAGTCATGTCCTGTCCTGTTTTGTTCTAGATCCAGGTGGATCTAGGGAGATCTGTTAGTTTCTACACCTACCGATTAGTTTGATAACAAAATTGGCGACTCCACTGGGGATGCAACCCATTTTCTTTATGGTTTTTGGTGTTTTCCCCTGGCCATTTTCTCTTGACTTACCTTTCTCCATTCATATCAATCTCTGAGTCTTTAGGATACCCTGATAGACCCTCTGGGTCCAGAGGCCTCTTCAAATTTTTTGTCTTTTTCCAAAAATTTGCTTAGTTTCAGACATTCTCGCACTGCACCCCACAGTGGCCTGCGAGCATATATTGAGTTCGCACTCTTCTTTTAGGTCCAGTGCGAGGTTCTCACACTATGCTCAAAGCTAGCCTACAAACCCTCTTTTCAAAATTTTGGATTTAATATTTTTTCATGTTCAGTTGCCCATATCAGTATAGGTGCCTAAAAAGATCTTCTTGGACCATTGGTTGATGTTTTCTTGTCTTCGGATTGTGTGCATGATTAGTCTTAGGGAATCAAAGGCTCTTCCTGTCCATTTTTTCTTGACTTTCATTTCTTGACTTTTCTTGGCAAAGATATACTCTCTGCTTTTGGAATCTGAGTGCTTGATTGGTTAAGAACCGACGATCGGTTGAAAGTTGAGATTTTGTCTTTTTCTTTTGCCCATTGTTTGGAAGATTATTTTTCTCATGCAATTGAAAAGACTAGTTTGGTTTGCTTATTATTTTTGTTTCCATTGAAAGATTGGTTTGGGTTTTTGTTTATTGCTTGATTCATTTTTGGTTTTCTTCACTTTCACCATCATGGTGTAGGTCCTTTTTGAAAAGTAAAAACATTTTTTCTTTCAAAATCATTTTCGTTTTCGAAAACATTGAAAATCAATTGTTGAAATTATTGAAAAAGAAACAATAGAGAATTGTTATTATTGCATGATTCGTTGCAATTGCATTTTAAAGGAAATTGTGTATCGTAGTTCAAGATTGATCCAGAAAACTTCTCTTTCCCTCCTGTACATAGGATTCATTGAATGAAAATTGATGTATTTCATTCCTATCTATGCATCATTGGGTCAGAGTCTCATACAACATCAGTTTTATCTCCGCTTCATTTGAGTAACAACAACCCTTAATAACATTGCGCAATTGTAAAATTTAACTAGTAACTCTTTTCTAGGGCTCTATTACACCAACATTTAGCTAGGCTAGCGCTTTGGAATAGGTAGAGAGATACACTCTCCCAAGCACAAAACACACAATAGCATCTTGTGTTAAGGAGTTTCAAATTCCATTTACAACAATTTTTCCTGGGAAGACCTTCTCACACGAGGGTCAAATACGAGGTCGCATTGATATTAACAGAGTTACTCACCCTGCTTTGTTGATATTAGTGTAGATATTGCACGTATTACGGGGGTCACTCGGAGGTATACCCACAATGATGAGTGGAAGCCTTTTGAGTTGATTTCGGGATAGATACCCTGGATCGGACTGTCGACTACCCCCCCAAGATTTATTGTTGTTAGTGGTAACCTTAGTGGCCTACCTTTCTAGGGTCTTACACAAGGTGACTGTGAAGGGGCAAGTCTTCACAGTACCTGGAATCGACGTTGGCCAAACTCACTCAGGCTCCTTGGAGGGTATACCCACGATTATGTGTTGGAGCTTGCACCAGGGTGTAAGTCCGTTAAGCAGGTTGTCAGCGTAACTTTTCCACCCTAGCCCAGCCCCTTCTCGTCTCGTTGTTGCGACATTTGGACTTCAGAATTAGAAGGTCTTGTTTTCTTGGTATTGTTTCTTAGATTCTGTTTACTAGCGCGTGTTGTTGTTTACCCAAGTTGACCATACTATTTTCTTCATAAGTTTGTAACTCATTCACAATAGATCCTCCACGTCGTTCACATAGAATGCAGGGTTTATCTCCAGAACATCTGGAAGGTTCCCAACCCCTGCCTACAAGCTCACCTGAGGGCTCTCCTCAACAGAGAAAATTCCAGGACGTTACCACACCACAAGTGGAACGAACTGACTCTCTAGAACATTTTTGAATTGCCAACACTCGAGAGGACTTTTGATTTCACCCTGATTCTGAGAGACAGATTATGCGAGTAAATTTGTCTGGAGACTTAGTTGTTGTGTCTTCTGGATCACCCATTGGACCCTTTCCAGGAGTAGAGGGCCAATATTCTTTTTGGTATGCGGGCGTTTTTAGATAGGACCTTTTTGGTGTAGGATCAGGCGTTGAAATCACCATCTCACCTGTGCTCTCTGAAACCTCTAACCCAGACACAATACCGTTTACTACTGCCTATTATTTTCCTGGTATGGATGCCCCACGATCTGACCACATCTTGACCATACCTATAGAAATGGTCCATTACACGGATACTACAAGTATTCACACCAGGATTAATGTGGTTAGTCAAGCCCCCATCGACACACCTCTCACGCCCAATGTTACCCCGACACTACCACCCGGATACCGTGCGTTGAATGCTTCCATTACCACTCCTATGCAAACCCCATCCGACACTCCTGGTGGTCCTTCTTCTTCTGGGAACTCTCTTCCCGGTTTCATTCCAACACTTCCTCAACCCCCTTTTGGAGGACTTTTCTCGTCTTCTACTGGTAGTATTAATCCTAGTGGCACTATTTCGTCATTCACACCAAATTACCAGATTCCTGTTGGTGGACAATTTCACCAGGGAGGTTTGACCCAACCCCCTTTAAGAGGGAAAATTCCTATTGGAACACACATCCCAATTGGAACACAACCCCCAATTGGAACATTGCCCCCAATTGGTACACAACCCCCGTTTGGAGGACAAACCCTTCCGACCCCACCCTATGGACAAAATATACCTCCATCCTTGGCCCAATATTGGAATCAATTGATACAACATACTCCTTAATCGACTGAGGGGAAACAACTTCCAGCTGCATCCGTGATACCCCCTAGTATTGGCCACCCATATCCAGGTACGTCCAATCCTATTTGGGGCTCGACTGCTCAGACTCATGTCCCTGTTCAAGGATACAATCCCATGAGCTACTATCCTCTCCAACCACCACCGAATCTGCCTGGGTCTTCACATTATATGCAGACTGCTTATGGTCCTACTGTTCTGCCGACGGGGCTTCCTCCCCAAAGCCACCAGTACCTGCATGTGAATCGACAATTACCCTTCTTGGCCACTTTGGATCTCCCAGACTTGTCAAGGATTTTGAATGATCCAATTTGTCACTCTCCCCAATGGCCCGCGATACTGTCCAAGCTACCATAGGACATTCCTAAATTCAATGGCAAAGTGGGAGAGGAACCGAACAATCACGTCATGACTTTTCGCCTCTGGTGCTCATCCAACTCGTTGATGGATGACTCTATTCGTTTACGTATTTTTCAATGGACCCTCATAGGTTCTGCTGCGAAGTGGTATATAGAATTACCACGAGGGTTTTTCGCTGACTTCAACACCCTAGCTATGGATTTCCTCACCCACTACCAATTACCAATCTGTTATGAAACAGGGACTGAGATTCTGAGTTCTTTCAAATAGAACAAAGCTACTCATATATCCGATCACATTCATGAGTTGCGACGGAGACGACGTCTCATTAAACTTGAACTCCCTGATCAATTGCTGGCAAAGTGGTTCACCAAATCATTTTTGAATGACATTGGTCGTGACATCGCCATGGGTGGAGTGGTCATGGAAGAACATGCCATAAGTCGTGCTCAATACCTTGACCTCGTTTACTCACAAACGAGTACCCTTTATGACTTACTACCTAACTTACCTCATCCTTCCACTTCCGCCACTTCAACTACTCCAGCTGCTTCTCATGCAACCGATAGTGTGATTGGCACTTTCCATGCCCAACCACATTCAGTCTCAAGCACCAACCCCAAACCTGCTTCTTCTAATGTTCAAAATGCTCCATCTCCTGCCCCTCCCACCGGCAAGACTTCTGAGGTAAATGCAGTTCAATCTACCCCAGCCGGTAAAAACAAATCCAAGAAGGGAAGGGGTAAGAATAAGGAGGAAAAAAATACTTCTCAAGCAGAGCAAACCAAAAATCCACATGTTGACTATCGGGATAAGCGCAAACCTAGATACCCTTGTCTTATCTATTGTGACGATCACTACACGAAGGATTGTCCATGACGTGCTGAGGTCACTAAGTTCCTTCAAGGAGCCCCAAAACCACCTGATTCGATTGTTTTGTCCCAACCCTTCCCGTCTCAACAACAGGCTCAGTTGGTCCTTCATGACCAACCCTCACCTTCTACTACATCCTATGTATTGATGTGTACTAGCGATTCAAAGCAGAACAACATTGCACTCACCACTCGAGCCAAAGATTATTCTCCCTCTAAAGAGAAGGTTGATGACCTACCTCCTTCATTGGTAAAACCCTCTTCTGTGACTCCACCTACCAACGGTCCTCTTCATCTCGAACGACCGAGCCTCAACACAGTTCTTCGACCCCCCCCCAAAGGGTGTCGTTCAAAAATCGGCTTTCAATTCTCATGCTTGTGCTGCCCAGAACTACAACATTGTTGAAGATCTGGCCCAAGAACCTTCTGCGATGTCAACCCTCGAAGTCCTTCAAAGTTTTTCCACACAATGGAAGGCACTGTTGAAAGCTATCGGTGGAATCGACTCGATGGATACGAATTTAATAATTTTTGACTTGGAAGATCACATTCCAAGGTTACCCCCTCAACTCGCATTCCAGATCCAAGTGATTGTCTCTGACAAAAACATTTGTCGAACCGTTATCGACGAGGGTGCCTCGACATGTGTCATGTTTCTTACTTGCTGGAAATACATTAGCTCTCCCTCTTTGAATGAATCCCAGAACACTCTCAAAGCCTTTAATGGCTCCGATTTTAAGCCCTACAGTGTCCTTCCTTCATTGCCAATCACGTTAGAAGGAAAAACGGTCCAAGTCGAAGTGGAAGTCTTTGACGCTCCTCTTGATTACAATCTTCTGCTTGACTGCAGCTGGATCGATTCCATGCACACAGGTGTGTTGACCCTTTTTCGTGTGGTATGTTTCCCACATCAAGGGAGGTAGTCACCATCGACCAATTAGCCTTCTTTAACTTCAATACCTGTATTGGCAACGTACCGTTCATCGCTAAAACCCCACCGGGTTATGAGAACGTCGGTGTAGGCCTTCTTAAAGACTCTTCCTTAATGGGTACTTTCCCCATTCCATTGCCCGATGTTCCATGCTCATCCGTTGCTTCAATCAACATGATCTCCTCTTCGATTCACGAAATTCCTGCGTCTCACGACCCATGGATAGTACCTGACCCTGGAGATCATCTTCGTTATGGCGACGAAATGCTGTTAAGTTCGGTCGAATCCACCTATCAGGCCATTCAATCGGAAACCCCTTCTACCCCCTCTCTTGGTGAGTTGTCTCTCGATCCCTTCTGTGTCATTTTTCCCACAGACGATATGATCATGTCTGTCATGGAGGACACCCCTTGGGACGATGGACATCATCATGCCATCCTCTTCCTGGAGAAACATACCATTGAGAAATACCAACAGATCTCGACCCCATCGACTGTTGTCATCATCTCAACCGTTCCTGAGTCCGCACACGATGTGTTTTTCGAAGGGAGCTTAAGTAATATTTCTCCCACTATTCCCCTCGACATATCCATCAAACCTGGAATCGTAAAAAATGTCCACATCGGAGCTTCGTGTTCCCCTGACGAAATCGTCACCTACACATCCCTTTTCAAAGAGTTTCGTGACATCTTCACCTGGAGCTACGAAGAAATGCCGGGTATCGAACCCGACATTGTGATACATGAGATTAAGACATACCTCGACGCTAAACCCATCCGGCAATGCCTTCATCCCGTTCACCCACGTAAAGCAGCTGCTATCAAACTTGAAGTCGATAAACTTCTTAAAGCTGACTTTATTTACCCGGTGGCCCTCACTGACTGGGTTTCCAATCTTGTCCCGATCGACAAGAAACAAGGCACAATTCATGTATGCGTTGATTATATGGATATCAACAAAGCTTGTCCCAAAGACAACTTTCCTACCCCCTTCGTCGATCAGATTGTCGATGATTGCGCCAGAAGTGAAATCTTCTCTCTGATGGATGGTTTCTTTGGGTATAATCAAATCAACATTGTTCCCGAGGATCAACATAAGACTGCTTTTATTTGTCCTTGGGGTACTTTTTCCTATCAGAAACTCCCTTTTGGTCTCAAGAACGCTGGCGCAAATTTTCAACACGCTATGTCTTATGCTTTCCATGATATCAAGAACATCATTCAACCATATCTGGATGATTTACCTGCTCACTCAATGCGCCGAGTCGATCATCCAACCCACCTTCGAGCCATTTTCGTCCGCTGTCAGTTTTACCGTATACATTTGAATCCTCATAAGTGTGTTTTCTACGTGGAATCTGGCCGACTTCTAGGCTTTATTGTTTCACGTCAAGGGATCAAGGTGGATCCTTTAAAGGTTGAGGCAATCCTCAATCTCCCTCCTCCTTCTACACTTTGCTAGTTACAAAGTTTGTAGGGGAAAGAAAACTTTCTTCGTCGTTTTATTCCAAATTACGCCGAGATAACTCGTGGATTTACGCGGCTCCTAAAAAAGTGGTCTGAGTTCGTCTGGGATACCATCACAAACAAAGATTTCTAAGCTTTGAAATTGTCCCTAACACGTGCTCCGCTTCTCTTTCCCCCTGATTACAGTCGCGATTATTTCCTCTACCTTGCAGCCTCGGATTACACCATTGGCATGGTTCTCGTCCAAGAGGATGATGCTAACGAAAAACATGTTATCTATTACTTGAGTTGAAGTCTAATTCCTACTGAAACCATGTATTTATATGTCAAAAAACTGGCCTTGGCAGCCGTCCAAGCCAGCCAATGCTTCCGGCACTATATCCTCTCGCACAAGACTACAATGATTTCTAATTGCAACCCTATGCAACACATTCTCACACATCAATTTCTAGGGGGAAAATACTCCAAATGGATTGTGATACTCTAGGAGTTTGACTTGGAATTCGAATGCACAAAGTCCAAGAATTCCTTAGTGTTTCCTGAGTTGATATGCGACTTTCCCTATTCTGAAACGGAAAATGTAGCAGCTGATTCATTACCCGATGAATCCCTTTTTCTCATCAACACTGATGATCTTTGGTATGGTGATATTATCATATATCTCCAAACCCAGACTTTTCGACCAACTTTGTCTAGTATTGACCGACGTCGAATACGCTACCAAGCCCGTCAATATATTATCCTCGGGGATACTCTTTATTGTTGGGGGATTGACTTTGTTTTTCGACGCTGCCTAACGTTCAACGAAGCCAAGAAATCTCTGAATGACTGCCATTTTGGAGCCTGTGGTGGTCATATGTCTGGGTATGCTACTGACCAGAAGATCTTACGAGTAGGGTATTTTTGGCCTTCTTTATTTAACGACTGCATAATCGTCGTTCAAAAATGCCATGCTTGCCAGACGTATAATCATAAGATACGGTCACATCCCGCTCCTCTTCACCCTGTGGTCTCTGTTGGTCCCTTTGCGAAATGGGGCATTGATTTCATGACATGTCACCCCCACTCGTCCAGGGGGCATGGATACATTATTGTAGCCATAGATTACTTTACGAAATGGGCCGAGGTGATGCTGACATTTGACAACACTGGAAAGACCGCAACATTATTCATTTTTAATCACATCATAGCCCATTTTGGTGTTCCTCAGGCTATCATCACTGATCACGGTATCCACTTTCAAAACTTCATTATGTCCGAACTTACTGAAAAGTTGGGTCTTCGCCATGAAAACTCAATGCTCTATTACCCACAAGCCAACGGCCAATTCGAAGCAATTAACAAAGTTCTCATAACTATTCTCCGACGAATGATAGGGATTCACAAAACAAGTTGGCACACAATGTTGTTTTCGGCATTATGGGCTTACCGGACCTCCGTCAAGTCTGCTACTGGGTTTACACCTTTCCGATTAGTCTATGGTTTGGAATCCATTCTCCCGATTGAATGCGATATACCCTCTTTAAAACTAGTTGTTGAACTCCTACCAAACACTTCTGCTGAGGAATAACGTCTATTGTATATTATGCGATTAGACGAAACTCGACGCGATGTTACCCTAGTCATAGAAGCTAAGAAAAAACGTGTCAAGGCCCAATACGAAAAACATGTCAAGCCTCGCGTTTTCTCCGAAGGAGATCTCGTTCTCCTCTATGAACAAGATCGAGATATGCTAGGAGCTAGAAAATTCGAAGCCATGTGGCAAGGTCCTTATATCGTTAGATGAGTATTGGAAAATGGGCTTATGAGTTAGTATATTACGATGGTATCCCTTTAAGTGAACCCATAAATGGGTTGTACTTGAAGAAGTATTATGCATAAGATCACATGTGCATGAGTACCTATATTTTTATTGTATCATACTTCTTGTGTATTACTGTAGCTTGATTTTTTCGTTATCTGGTCTCTGCCCTTATGTGACATTGTGTTTGATTTCCAGATGTCGGAGTCTTCGCTACCCTACATTGGCTTCGCTGATGGAACTAGCCGTAGTAATCATAACCTTGCTTCCGCTGCATGGGCAATTTACGCCCCTACAAATGAACTTGTCTCCTTACGAGGTGTGTGCCTCGGTTGTGCGACCAACAATATTGTAGAGTATAGTGTCGTTATCGAATTATTGATTAATGCTATCTCGCTTAGAATCCGTCATTTGGTTGTGTGACTCGATTCGCAGCTTGTAGTACTACAATTAAGTAATATCTATACTATTCGAAGTCCTACTTTATTACGGGTGTATTTGCGAATTCGCCTCTTGGAACGTTATTTTGATTATATTGAATATCAACATATTCCTAGATGTCTAAATACATTAACTGATGCATTAGATAACTATGTATTAGACAGAAATTTGGGTCATTTATAAATCAATCACATCAATTTTCACACAACACAAGATAAACTGGTAGAAGCCGTATATATATATATATATAACGATCAAAAGAGATTTTACAAAAAAGTTCTATCCGAGGACCAAAATTTCAAAATCTGAAGCTCATAGCTTTTACAAAGTGATGTCATGGATGAAATTCACGGTAACACACAACTGCTCGGGAAACCCTACGAAGCAGTCAGCCAATGGAATCTGACACTCCTATTGTATGACGTTGATAACGTCGTGGAACCTCTCCAAGACACATGTCTGAAATATCTGCTGTCAAACCCTCTAGGTTTTGTTCCACCACTTCATAATCCTCGACGTCCCATCGTGGCACTGGTGCTACCTCTCCTCGCTGCTGAATAGGAGAAGTACTAGGAGGTCGGTAAGGTCCCACATCTGTGTCATCAAAAATGAATTTTGTATTTAGTCTTTGGACGAACATATAAAAAACATTTGCATATGATAAAATTCACAAAAGCATTTAAAAAGAAAAATTGTGTACTTCTTACCAAGTTCCCCCCACTGAGCGCCCTCGGGCAGGGCCAAGTTCGGATCTCCTCAGAAATACAACCCGACATAAGCATAATCGTCGACCATCAACATCTGTGGTCGCAACCAGTCAAAGAAGGTATCATCATATTTGATAATTGGTCCAGCTACGTGCCGGGCCATGAGATGACACCATCTCATCATTCTTGGATCTATTGGAGCCAGTAAATCCCACTCAACCTACAGCCTCAGTAAGGGAACCCTCTCGAGAAAGAAGGACACTAGCAAAGACCCGTACCCGAATTGCTTTAGGTCACCTCGTTTGCATTTGGTCAACTGCCTCTTCATGCTACGAAGCACTGCATTTGCCTAGTTAAAAACCCGAGGCTCAGTATACTCTATGGCATACTGAAAGTAGCTCTGGAGAGCCATGTGAGGAGCGGAGCTCCCAACCATATGAGGAATGGTGAAAAAAATAGTGCGGAGGGTCAAATCCCGTACTCCCAAAATAGCTACTTTCCCTTTGCTCCTCTCTGCCTCTGGAACATAGTGCAAGTGACAGTACTCACTCATAGGCAACCCACCACCTCTGCTACCAGTCAGGCTCACGTGGTACCCACACCGTGACAGTCCTATCAAGAAGTAAATGTCCTCAATATACAAGGACAATGTGTGGACCCCTACACGGAATACTTGCCGATCAGGATCCCACATATGCACAAGGTACTCCAATAACCTGACTTGGGCCCTCATGCCTAGGATACGAAAGAACTTCAGAAGACCACAATTTTGAAAAGAGACAATGGTGGGTGGATGATTTACGACAATGGCATTATCTTCCTCATGCTCCATTTCGCACCATTCCAAAACCATTGTGATGGCCAAATACCTGTATAAGAAGCACAAGAAGAAGATTAATAACTCCATTCAACATTTGGTATCTTTTCATTGAGAAAAACTTTAAATTTTTTTTACACTTTGCGGTTCTCACAGGTGCCCTTTATGCACAGTGTGAGTTTCTCACAGGCGCCTTTGGGCTCACCTACGAGAATGACCCATTCTCGCAAGTCCCGTGTAGCTCACCTGTGAGAATGGTTGAGCGCAATAATAACCCCCCAAAACAAACTCAAAACGGTGTTTTTTGCCAATGAAAATGAAAAATTAAACCATGAAAAAGTAGAGGACAAAGAGCCTACCTCACTGCCACTGACGGTTCGTCGAATGGATGCTTGTAACTCCCGCAATCTGATGCTGAATTTCAAGGGTAAAAGAGGGGTTTTTGGGCTCAAATAGTGGTAAAGTTAAAATGATATGGTAAAAAGAGTTTTTACCCCATTATATTTACTTTTACCATTTTATTGGATTTTATAATTGTTTATTTATTAAAAACCTAATCCCTAATGCCCTTTTGAGTACAATTTTTGCAGGCGTAAGGACTTCGATGTTCATGCACAGGGATGCGGATATTTTTCTTCTTCATCACATGTTTTGATTGTTTTTTATGGTTTTTGTACAAAACTTCGAGCTTAGTTTTTGTCCGTTCTCGCACTCGAAAATACATGAGAACGTGATCGAGCACACTTTTATCACTTTTTTAGGCTCAACAAGGATATACGAAAAATGAACCCCCCTGGAGTCTCCTTTAAGCTCTTTTCAGACTCTCTAAACATGAAAAGATAGCCGAGCGACCTTGCTATTTTCACGCTCATTAAAGTATTTGAAGAAAGCGTCTGTTGGGTGATAATTTATCTCTTTTTCGGTCTCATCAGACTATTTTACGAAAAAGAAACTGAGAGATTTCTCTTTTAAGTGTTTTTCCAGACTCTATAATCATGAAAAACCTTCGAGTTTTCTATCTTTGGACTCGTTAAACAAACATCGACAGACCCGTCATGGGACCGAACCACTCCTTCCTAGGGTTCGTTAAACATACTCTGAAGGACTTATCCGAAGGATAAGCTTATATCAACAAGCATATGTTATCCTCCTCAAGCTTGCGTAAAAATAAAGAGGTACTCGCCATAAATGGTCCGGGAAAATTTGGGAAAGGGATGTGTTCTCATATTCATATTAATTGGCAGTAAGTGTCGCTCTTGAACATGACACCCCCTATTCATTATTTGAAGCCGGTTTGGGAAATCCATTTGTCTCTCATTCGATTTGCTACAAGGTCATACCCTGCGTCGTCTCTGAGTCAATGCTTCCAAATCATTGGTCGTGTCATTCATATGTTCAAGATAAGTTCATCCGAAACCTCTATTGAGTCGGCCATCTATAGTTGTCCATTCTCTCCGTGTCGACCTTCCCAGTGTCTAGTCCAACTTATATCATACTTTGTTTCACCTTCAAAATCTGTTACTCATTTCATGTCATTGATGCAGGATACATCAAGGCCCTCCTGTGATGAGTTTTGTTCTGTCGACTTCAGCTCATTATCCGAAAACAAGACTTAGAAATTCTTTGGTACCTTGGAACTTGCATGCCTCAATGACAGGTTTCCTCGCTTTCGACAGTGGGTTTACATCATTGACCTCTGATCGAAAGATTCCATCGGATGTTCGACTTCAACTCATTCATTCACATTCGATGGATTGTACTAGTGTACCTTGGGAGTCATTGACATTAATGGTGATTTCCCTCGCACTTGTTAACGGTTTCATCAATGATCGGTAATCAAGTGGTTTCTACCATGTTCGACTTCGACACATGTAATCACATGGTTAGATTCATATTTTTAGGTGATGGAATTGAAGACCTTGGATATCATCTCTTTGTCCAGGTTGTGATGGAATATGTATAATCTGCGACACATAGATCCACTTTGTATGTCTCGTGGCTATGTCGTCTCAATTTGAATTTTCTCCCATAGATCCACAGTGTATTCCTAGTGGCTATGTTATATTTTGACGGTGTGGATCCACAGTGTATGATTGGTGGCCATGACCTATGTCTATAATGTCATCCATCTGTAATCTGAGTATGGGAATGCCTACCTCAGAACTAGTATGATATTCTGCAGATGCTTGGTTGTTCGCAGGTTTCTGATTAGGTGCACTCCTAGTTTTCGACATACACACACATGCAGTTTACAAAGTATTTCGGCTGTCAGTGATTCCGGCCTCATACTTTGGGGGGCATTCTGTTACCCATGATTTTGGTCATATTGATGATACATTGATGATGGTGTACTTAGGCTCCTAATAAGAACTTTCTCTTGAGAAAAGTGACATTCATCTCTTCTCAGAAAACATAGTTTTGAAGAGAGTTCACAGGCTGCTTATATCCTAGGGTGTGAGAATGACCCATTCTCGCAGGCTGCCTTCAGCTAGGGTACGAACTTCTCGCACTGTGCTACATAGCTAGGGTGCAAACTTTCTCTCAAGCTTGGAAAATGATGAAGTCTCGATGGTTCTAGAAGGGAATCTTCTAGAAGAATGGGTTGGCATTTGAATGGTTATCCTTGTTACTGGTTTCCCTGATTATGTGGGATCATTATTATTCAAGTAACCATCTCATTCTCTATTATATATTGATGGGATTCTCATGGAAAAGGTTAATCAAGATTCATTGGAGAATTGGTGAAAGAATTGTGTGAAGGACCTAGCTTGAACAGGAGCTTGGAGACTCTAGCGAGTCTATCAAAAGGAATTGGATCTTCTTCATACAAGGATCGAGCAAGTGTGTGTGTTGGAGCCAAGAGCCACCTAAAGGAAGCTTGGGACATCAAGGCGATCAGGTTGTATCTTCTACTTTCGATTAATATGATACAATGATATGTCCTTTTCCCATAAAGTCATTCTTACTTTATTGTGTAATTCCTTGATCATATACATAAGTTGACGATCGAATATATTTTGCTATCTTCACTTTGGTTGGTTTGTGTTGTCTTGATCTTGATCTCACAAGAGCACCAGAGAAAAGCGGGAGAAACAGAGACCCTAGGAAGCGATACAAAGGTATGTCACTTGTTCCTCCCTACTAGCTAATTCAATGGTCATAACTTAGGGAAAGAGTCATGTCATGTCATGTTTTGTTCTAGTCTATCCAGGTGGATCTGTTAGTGTCCACACCTACCGATTAGTCCGATAACACTTTGGCGAGATCCTTTTCCTTCGTCTTGTCATCCAGGTACTACGCGATACTCTCACCGTTTGAGGGTAGGCCTGTGATGAACATGATGAATTCTACATCAATGGATATGGGTTCTTCCAGCCATAAGAACCCTCCGTGGAGGACTGCCATCAACTTATTGACGTAATTATTCACTTCTTTTCCCCCACTGGAGTGGAGAATATCCACCAAGTTCAAAATCCTCATGTTTTCCAAACCTTCCACACAATTCTTTGGCTACAGTATTGGCTCTCCAAATGGCCCTGTGCCCAGAATCTCCATGTATACTTGTTGCACAAATTATGGGAATTTGCTGGTGTTGGCCACATCGTGGTCCAAGTATATTAGCCTTTCCACGCACCCCAATAGAGTTGGCGTGGCCTACACCCCCTTTGGAATGCATGGTATCACAATTGAGACATCAGGCTGCTTGCACGGGGAGCGCGTGATGGGTTGTTTGCTCTTTCTTCTTACCGACACAGTAGAGGTCCTAGCCTCTTGCTCTCTCTCTTCCATTCTCGACTCTGGATGCCCTATAATATCTTCCACTTGTCCTTCCTCCTGCTACGTGTACCCTACCACATGTTGTGGTCTCATCGCATCAGACTCTGTCTTCTCATTGTCATCCCCATTTGTTATGTGGGCTGCTTTGTTCGTCACAGGTTATTGTGGGTATCCTGTGGTGATTGGTGTGTGACCTTGCGCATTGTCGTGGGAGTCAGTCTCCATATAGACAGTCATCGGAGATTTTTCTTCTTCCTTTACTAGTGTGGCGCTCACTGGTTTGACCTATGGTGAGGGAATTGCGTCGACATCGATGATTCCCTCCCTTTGTGTAGTTTCCTGCTTTGCCTCAACAATTTCTTGCTATGACCGGAGACTGCTGCGTGTTTTGCATGCTATTTGGCTTGGTGCGCCAACCTTTGGAGGTTCCGTTGTGGGCACTTCTTTATTTTTGGATTGAGTTGCAACTTCTTTGAATCTCTGTACTCTCCTGTTCGCCTCTCGTCTTTAGCTTCATGGGTTTGCAAATGCACAATAAGTCTTTTTTGGACAACGTTTCCAATTTATAGAGGGCGTCATTATTGCCTTGAATCTTCTCAGAGAATCTTATTTGGTTGTTATTAATGCATTGAAGCTTGTCGAGTATGCTTCATTTAATTCCATAAATGCCCCAGTTCACGCCTTTTTTCCCTAACAACCATTTTTTGGTTTTTCGACCATTGAACTCTTTTTCGGTCTATTGCACTTTTTCAGTGCGTCGTGCATTTTTGTTGTGAATTTTCCTTAGTGTGGAGTGTTTTTCTCTCTGCAAACCATATGCTACGTGCAACCCTTTTTCTTTCCGTCGTGATGATTTCGTATTTGTGTATTCTATTTCTTTTTTCTTCTTTTTCTCCTCTTTTTTTTTTGTCATTTTTCTGTCCTAACTTCTGCTATAGTACACTATATACTTGCCTTTCTCACTGCACTGTAAATTCTAAGGATTAGGAGGTCGACTGTCCCTGTACAGTTTCAGTCGACTCCTGTTGATCATTCCTTTCAGTTATTTTCCTCCCAAGTCCTTTAGCTGCACAAATCCTCCATTGTGTTATCCTCCATTATGCACTTCTCAAAGTGTTCCACTAGTGTTCCTTTCCCATCATACGTCTACATTTTATTGCTCCTTTGTCCTGCATTGAATATAATGCACAATAATCGTTTACATTGGTACCAGTCCTAAATTGTTTCTTTGTGCACACCCCACCATCTGGCAGGTGTGGCCTTAAGTGAAATATCTAGGGATAACAGCCTCTGATTTTCTAACACTTCTTCTTCATATTTTTTTAGAAATTCCTTTGAGTCATTTACTGCATGAAAGCTCGGAGGTTCTCTTATCTTTGTACCAACCCATCTTATTGCACAGTCTATTCTTACACACCTTCTTGTGGAAACTTCATGTAATCGTTGTTGCCAATTCTCCAAACCTGTATCTAAGTCAGAAGCACATGATGTGATGATTCTCCAATAGAGTACCCCATATGCAGTTGGGTTGACATAATTTTTCCCGTGCGGTGGTTTTGTACAACTGGTTTATTTCCTCCAGATCTAAACCGGTGGGTTCTACAAACCTTTGTCCTTCTGAAGGATCTAATGGTGCAATGACTCTATATTCACCTGATTCAAACATTATTTTCCTTGTCTTCATATTGATTATGGCCTGGTTATCAAATGCCCAATCCAATCCAAGTAATGTTGGATAAAGTGTTGTGCCATCTAATATCTTTATTACTTCAAAGTTTTCCATAGTGCGCACTCCATCCAAATCTATTGTCACAAATTTTAGCCTTCCAATTGGTAAAACTCTGTGTTGATTTTCTAGTTTCAACTGGACATGTGAATAGCCTAATGTGGGTTATCCCATACACTGCCATGTCTGCTTAGGTAAAACATTTACTTCAGAGCCCAAGTCTAGTATAATATCACCCATATTGAAGTCCCCGATGTAAGCATTTAGTCTGAATTCCTTGCTTGTCCTTCTTCTTGTAGGGATATGATTGACTTCTTTCTACTCTAATTTCCCTTCTGTCTCTGTGTTACATCTTTCTAGCAGATTTTTTAAGATCTTGACAGATGATGTGTCCTTTAATAACTTAAGACATGATTGCACAATTTTTTTTATGTTAGTTTCTCTAAAGGTTGTGCTTCACTGGTGTGGTCCATTGAGGAGGGAATTTCGTACATTGGTATGTCCCGAGTGTGTTGCGTTGCTGATGTAGATAAAATATTTTGCTTGAGAAATTCATGTCTTGCCTCCTTTAATGTTTCCTTTTATTTTCATGCATCAAACTGCTTCTGTGGTTCAGTATTATTCTTCACCCATTGGTGTTGCGTTGGATCTTGTCTTACTATGTCGGTTCCTATCTTATCTCCTCCTCGTGTGACTATATTGATTTTTCTTCCATCATCCATGGCTTCTGTAGAAATCCACTGTACTTTTTGGTTTTTCTGGTTCCTCTTTTCTTGGATCTTTCCCAAAAGTGTTGTATAGTCTTCTATATCATGATCTACTACGTGACAATACATACATGTCGCTGGTGGAAGTGGGCACTCCCTTGCATAATGTTCTAGCTGTTGATAGTTGTGGCACACTATTGGACCTCTTCCTTGTTCAAATATTCCTCTACCTCGTCCTCCACATATGTATCCAGATCGATCTCCTTGCGGTGCATTGTACTGAGGTACCTAGTTGTACTGCGTAGGATTATACTGTGGTTGCACGTTGTTGTATTGTAGCTGCGCATTATTATACTACTGTTGTGCATTGTTGTATGGAGGTGGTACCTGGTTGAAATGAGGTGCCACTTGCCCTGTCATCATTTCTGCTTTCACCCTATAAGTATCTGAATTTCTTTCTCTCATTAGCTCCATCGTCCTACAATATTTATCATCATGTCCCATTAACTTGAAAAAATTGCAGTATGAACTTTTGGGTATTGTCTTATACTTATGCATCATTGTAGAATGGTATGGATCATGCCCATGTGTTTTACAAATCTTGCAACATGGTCCTCCTGTTGGTTCCACATTGATATTGATTCAATAGGAGGACCATGTTCCACACTGATGTTGATTTGGATTGGAGTTCTACCTTCTGTTCCTGCCCTTGGACCTCCTACTTTCCTTCCATATGTTGTGTGCAAGATTTCCTCAATCTGCTCCATAGCCTAGAGATCCTCTACCTCTTCTTCGTCACTTGCCAAGCCCTCTCTATCAACTATGTCTCTCTTCTTGTTATTCATATTATATTGGTAGGGTACTCCATTGCATGTCTTTCTAGTTGTTTCCATTATATGCATTATTTGGTCTTCCTCCATCATGATTGGGTCCATGGAATTATTATTCTTTCCCTTATCCATTTCTTCCTCCACTTCTCCATCTCTTGTCAATGCTTCCCCCCTTCCCCCATGCACGTAGGGAAGTTTAGATGTCTGATTTCATGGTCATCACACCATTGTTATACAATAAAATCTTGATTGAAGTATACAACGATTTGATAAACCTACCTCTGGGTCCTCTTAGAAAATATTTCTCTACTACGTTGTAAGACTTCGAGGTATCTACTGCAAATTCGATGATAAACCCTGCAACAATACTGTCTAACCAGAAATCTATTGCAAGTGTAAATTTGTTATTAACTTGTTATAACTGCGTGATCTCCACATGATTCCACTCCAGTCATCTGATGTGATTTGTTGGGTGGTTATATTTTAAACTCAATAACCACTTATGCAACACATGTGGGAAATCATAGAAAAATACCTCGTGCAGGTCGCTAAACACATATTTATCAATATATTTGCGTGGTGTTAACTTAGGGTTTCTATCATCCTTCTGTGAAAACTCAAGTTCCTTTGTTTTCAACCATATTTCAATATCCACCTTCATTGGATTCCATGGCCTAAACATTCCCTTCTATACTTTAATTCTCTACACGATTCTTCCATAGATCTCGTCCACTCAATCCTCTACAGTTCCAGTCAGGAACAAAACCATTTGTTGGTTTATTATTCCTCTTTCTCTTCTAGGGTTTACCTAGGTTTGGATCTCAATAGATTTCCAACAAAACCCTCTAAAACTATTGGCTCTCCTGGTAAACCAGCAGGTAACACAATGCACAGAGTGCACTGCACAGTCTCCCCCGAGATAACTTCATGGGTGACTACAATGCCCAAGTTCTTGCAGTCTAGGAGTGAGTGGGGATCTGGGGGTTTATTCTATATTCTTCATGTAGTAATCTTGTTATTCATTCAAGTATTACTAGGATTCATTCATCTTTAGGTCTATGCATGCATTCTAATACATCTAGCTTAATCATTCATTCATAAACTAATCATTGAAAGAAAGTAAACATGCATAAAAATCACATATAACATATGTTGTACCGTGCTTCACCCCCTCTTGGGCTACGTCCACAAACATTTGGCTTCTCTGCTCTTTTATTTAGTCTACTACAAAATCTAGCATTGCGTGCATTACATCTTCCATATTACAATCATAAAGAGGTTCAAGAACCTCTATGAGGTAGACTAGATCACATCAGGTTCCTCAACCTGTGACTTAACCCTCACATCTATCCTACTTGACTCTTTGATCTCACCTTGGACTTACAATTATTCAACAACTATGAACTTACAACCACTGAACAACAACTGAACCCCACCTAGAATAACTGAACCCTCGACCTAGACCTCCTAGGTTCTTATTTATACTATTTTACATGATTATAGCCATTACAATCTTTATCAAAACCCTAACGCTATCCTGGTTAGGCTAGCCTGCCTTCTCGCCTTACATGCTGCTTTTCCTCATGCATGTCACTTTTCCTCATGCATGTTGCTTTTCCTCATCCGTGCTACTTTTCCTGCCAGCTGTTCTTCTCCAAAATTATGCTTGCACTCAAAATAACCTTTCTTCTCAAAATAAGCCTGCACCCAACAAGCATTTGTGGTCTATGCATTTCCTTTTTAGTGCCCCTTATTATCTTCAACTTGGTAACACATGAAAAATAATAAAGGGCTTGGAAAAATATGATTTAAAAACAAAAAAAGTAAAAGGATGTGGTCAACCCTCAACAAAGGAATCCATAAATGAGACAATATGATCCCTTGTATATCATGAAACCCCATACCTAGAAGTCTGACACAATTCACCTCACATTCACTACATAACCTACACAGGATTGTCCTTGGGAATATCCCCTACTTGAGGAATTGGTTCACCCAATAGGGAATTATGACACCCCTCCCATATCTAAATTTGGAATATCGCATAGGGTCTTTGAGCACTTGTTTATTTTGAAAAGGGTGGATTTTATGCACATGATCGGGTGGTTCTTTTATTAGATATAGCTTACTTGGAATGATATTGTGACTTGTGGAACCTTGGAGGGTGACTCTGTTTGTCTTTGCAGGGCCTTGCTAGATGGAAGGTTTATATATATAACATATATAACATATGTATAATCCGGTTCATAATTAATGTTGAAAGTATTGGCCATATCAACACCATCATCAATGTCGTCATTTCCAATCATATCATCATCTATATCATCATCATAAATATCTTTTGTTATATTCAAGCTAAGAATTTGTGTATATTAAAGCCTTACTCGCTTTGACCATTGAATTTTTTGTTCCTTTGCATTGAGGTAGGACATCCAAAGGATCTTCCCTCTTGCATTGGCCAAGCTTTGAGATTACCTATATAGTAATTTGAAAGGATTCCTAGAGGACTAATCCCCCCAACCACTCTTGAAGGATCCTATTATCCCTAGCCAATGCTTGATAGGCAATCCTTTTGGGTGTCTTTCAACATTGACTCATCTTCAAAACCTAAGCTTCACCTAGAACTTGTGTAGTGCCTAGAAAAGGGATATGGAAATGTTGTGATTAGACCTAATTAGATGCAGGTGATCACTCTTAGTATTGGATTATTTATCTCTTCACTAAATTAAAGAGGGAGGTTTTCCTTGTCGATGCTCAGTTGATATTTTGGGAATTCAAAATAAACTAGGGTTAAGAACATCTGTTTCCTCCTAAGATGTCACAAGTTCAAATCAAACCAACATTGTATCCCTTAGCCTATTAACTTCGCTAGTTCAACACTATTTTTTGTTTCCTATTGCCTATTACCTTAGTGCTTAGGTAGGATTCCCCATTTTTTCCTCTCCTCCTCCCCTTGGTCCTTGGTCACTGGTTTAGATTTATTAGATAATTTGAGGCACTTGTTTAGGGAACTCTCTTACTATGTGGGACCGATTTGTGACTCCCTTCACATTTATGTTGTAATTTTTTCGTTTGGTTGTTGAATTCTTTGTGTGAGTCATATTTGAGTCTCAAAACCCTCCCATACCATTAGAACATGCATCTACTATAACCATGTCAAATTTCAGTGCATACAAGCACAAACTGAAAAAATTTCAACGTTGGCCCCATTCATAGGTCACTTTGTGTGGGGTCAAATTAAAGAATAATTTCCACTAATAGGTAATTAATGGAAAACCTTGAAAATTGTTAAACAAACCAAAGTTAAAATTGGAGATGATGGTATAAACCTGAATGAGCTTCTCTTGGTTTTAGACCTTAATGTGCATGTTAGATTAACTCTTAAAGTATCCCTTAGGCCCTTGAATATTTTTTTTTTATCCAAATACTATGTACAAAACCTTAAGAGTCATCTATAGTTCATAAAACCCTGTAATGGTGCCGACATGACACATATGCCAAATATTTCATTTATAGGGCCTATGTGGTAGTTTTAGACCCTATTCATGGTTTGGGAGTCCTAAAAGCGTATTGTATGCCTTAAGACATTTATGTTTCCTCCTCATACCATGTCCATGACTTGGAGAAGCATAGTTTGAAAAAATTCAATGCTGGCCCCTTTCACTAGTCGTTGTTTTTGGAAAGTTCTGACAAAGATGCTATAGGAATGAAGAACGTGTTCATTGAAACCTCATTGCAATACGATGATAATGATGATGACAAACATGATGATGGATAATTTCATCTCCTTTAGAGTTAGGTTATAATTTTTTCATTTGATTGTTGAATTCTTTGTGTGAGTCGTATTTGAGTCTTGAAACCCTCCCATACCATCAACACATGCATCTACTATAACCATGCCAAATTTTGGTGCATACAAGCACAAACTGAAAATATTTCAATGTTGGCCCCATTCATAGGTTACTCTGCATGAGGTCAAATTAAAGAATAATTTCCACTAATTGGTAATTAATGTACAACCTTGAAAATTGTTAGACGAACCAAAGTTAAAATTGGAGATGATGGTATAAACCTGAATGCGATTCTCTTGGTTTTAGACCTTGTGCATGGTATATGAGCTCTTAAAGCATCCTTTAGGCCCTTGAATACTATTTTTTTTATCCATATACCTTGTACAAAATCTTAAGAGTCATATATAGTTCATAAAACCTTGTAATGGTGCCAATATGACACATAGGCCAAAGATTTCATTTATAGGGCCTATGTGGTGGTTTTAGACCCTTTGAATGGTTTGGGAATCCTAAAACGTATTGTATGCCTTCAAACATTTATAGTTCCTCCTCATATCATGTCCATGACTTGGAGAAGCATAGTTTGGAAAAATTCAATGCTGACACCTTTCACTCGTCGTTGTTTTTGGAGATTTCCGACGAAGATGCTATAGGAACGATGAACATGTTCATTGAAACCTTGTCTCAACACGATGACAATGATGATGACAAATATGATGATGGATAATTTCATCTCCTTCACAGTCAGGTTATAATTTTGTCGTTTGATTGTTGAATTCTTTGTGTGAGTCGTATTTCGTCTCGAAACTTGATCTAGATTTATGAGAAGAATGAAATGACTACAGATTATTAACAGGTGATTAACACAAAATAACAGAGATATAATAAAACTGGTTTTCTATTCAATAAGGAAATAAGATAAAACTGTAAAATGCAGCGGAAACAAGCTTGCTAGAATGGTGGCGACTTATCTGTGAGAAGAGATGTGATGACTACGCTCGTTCACAAGAAGATGATTACAATAAGGCTCTAAAGGCATTTTTAAAATAAACAGGAATGCCAAAAACCCTAGATATCCAAAAACCTAACCCTAGGAGATGAAGCGCCAAAAATTATGTGGGCCCCGTTTAGGTAAGTTAGTACATCAACTTCCCAGGGTCGTAACTTTTGAATACGATCTTCGTTTTAGGCTTATGATAGCCCGTTGGAAAGGTATCGCCGAGAAGATTAATTTTGGGGGAAATGTAAGAGGAAAGTTCATATTGAAACCTTTTTTCCCAAAAAACATCGTTTGGGGACTCAAAATGGATCCGGAAGTGAAAAACTACTAAAAATAGTAAATTACCAAAATTGCCAGAAAACTATTTTGAGCCAGTTGGAAAAGGTGGGCAGCCACCGATATACACCTAGATCAATACTACCTCCTTAGGAATCAATGGTATCCATTGCGTTGAGTTCCCCCATCAGATGAGGACATTTCTACTGAATTTGGCCCCGGGTGAGCCACTTGCCTTGGTGTAGGAGCTGCCCTGCTTTGACGACTCGATAAAGATGGATCCTTTGCTGTCGAGTGCCATTGATATGTGTGTCCACAATATGATCACTGGATGCATGTTGTATGTATTCAGGGTTGAGCTCTGTTGGTGTCAACTGTTCTGCTACTTGTGAGGTGTCCAATAATGGTGGGAAATAAGGACGAAGGAGGTCCACGTTGAACACTGGGTGCAGACCAAGGAAAGGAGGAATGTTGAGCTCAAAAGAATTATCCCCCATGGCCTTGGTGATGGCGTACAACCCATAACGGAGTGGGCGAAGCTTTCCATGGGGTCATGTAAGGTGTTCTTTCTACAAGTGCAACCAAACTTTGTCGCCCACCTGAAACTTATGTGGCACTTGATGTTGATCATGGTGCTGCTTGTACTTTTCATTGGACTTCTGTAGGAGATCCTAAACATGTTGGCGGATGTGCTGGATCTGCTCAATGGGATAGGTGGCTTTTTTAGCTTCAGTTGGAGCAGGAGATGATTCGGTCGATGTGACCACAAGGGGAAGTGCAACATCTATGGGACCCAATGGTTGGAATCCCAACCCCACCTGAAAGGGGCTATGGCCAGTTGAGCTATGTAGAGCTCGGTTGTAGCTATGCTGGACATAGGGAAGGATCTTATCCCATGTGTGAGGGTTCTTGGAATTACACATGCGAAGGATATGCACAATCATTTGATTTACGGCCTCAGTTTGGCCATTTGTCTGGGGGTGGAAGGCCATGGATTTGGTGAGCTTGGTGTCTAGCAGTGACCAAAGGCTCGACTAGATTGTGCTAAGAAATCGACTGTCCCGATCTGAGACAATGGTTTGTGGGATTCCAAAATGTACCCAAACTCGTTCAAAGAAGAGCTTGGCAGTGGCCTCTACTGTGATGCTCTTCTTGTAGGCAACCAAAATCACCATCTTAGAAAAGTGATCAACAACCACAAAAAATAGTCATTTCCATGCTTGGTGGATGAGAGGCCCACCATGTAGTCCATTGAGATGGATTCCCATGGCCTATAAGGAGTAGGAAGAGGGGTGTACATGCCCTATTTCTTAGTGGTTGGTTTGGAAATAGTGCAGGCAGTGCACGACTTGATATACTTGTTGACCTCCTTTTGAAGTTTCGACCAGTAAAAATGTTTCAGTAGCATCGCCACTGTATTTTCAATGCCAAAGTGTCCTACCACTCTACTGTAGTGGGCTTCCCAGATCAGCTTCGCTCACTTGCTTGATGGAACAAAGATATGGCCCAGACGACACAACAACCCATCCTGAAGATGGAAATTATCGACAACTACGTTTGCACCCAACATTTGGTAGGTGGTGGTGAAGTCCGAGTTTGTCTCATAGAGTTGGGGCCATCTAGAGGTCTCATGGCTGCAATAGTCTAGCACCGTGGTGAGTGCCGTGACTGGTGGTCTTCTGAGGAAAACAATGACGCGATTGGTGTTTCCTATTTTATACTTGATGTTGAGGTGGAATTGCTGCAAGTATGTGGACCACATTTGATGGCAGTCATTCTGCAATTTTCCTTGTGGCTTATGATCAGTGTGGATGACTGTCTCCTTCCCAAGAATGTAATGTCTCTACTGAAGGCAAGCTTTTAAATTGGAGTACATTTCTTTGTCATAAGTAGGGTACTTACGGACAACATCTGATAGTGTCTCACTATGATAGGCCATAGGGTGGCTGTTCTGAGTGAGAACAATGCCCACAACATAGTTTGAAGCATTTGTCTCGATCTCCAAGGGCTGCTATAGGTCTGGTAGTGAAAGTACAGGGGTTGAGAAGAAGCGCTACTTCAAATCTTTGAACACTTGTTGTTGGGACCGACCCTTACCACCATCCCTCGTTATTTGGTTGAGGGCCCATGCAATATGGGATAATCCCAACACGAACCTACGGTAGTGTTGGTCCTTGACCAAGTTTTGGGAGATTCTTGGTCATATTGACCTATGTTGGGACTTCGACAACCTATCGAAGGAGGAGTGCAAGATGAAGTGGAGATCAAGGGATATTGGCCACTTTTGGGTCCTTTTTAGGTTTTTGGGGATATTGTAGCGGGATTGGGATGTCGACCCATGGGTTTTACCCATGTTTAGGCCTATTTTGTAAAGTATAAATAGAAGGATAGGAAATGTAGAAAGAGAACTAGTAGGCCGATAAGCTAAGTGCTAAAGGCTAAGTGCTAGTGTGGATTGTAAGGGCTTTTTGCATTTTGTGTAAGACTTGCAGAGCTGAGTGCAAGTCCCTGTGCAGGACTATAGAAGGATTAGTGCTGTAACGCAAGGAAGAAGGATCTAGCGAGCTGCACAGATCTTCTGTCCTATGCAGAGTAAGGGTTTTGATGGATTTGTGCTTGTAACCGATTGACTGAAGACAATAAAGAAGAAGATTTGGTGGACATAGCCCCAGGGTGGGGGTGAACCATGTAAACGCTATGTTGTCTTGCTTTTTGCTCATATTAATGTGTTTATGTCTTCTTTTGCTAAGTGATTTAAGATGATTAGATAGATTTTCTTATGCTTAGTGCTAATAATATGTGAGAATATTAGATCTGATCCATATGAATGTGCTTAGTGCTTTATCTGCTAGATATGACCTATCTATTGATGCTAAGTGCTTAAGTACGTTATAATAGTGTGAATGTTGTGAAGCCCTATTTTATCAGCGAAGTGGTTAATGATTATATATTGAGGAACTGACGGTGTTGAATGATTTATTAAGTGTTAGAATCACAGATCTATGTCCCAGCTAAGGTTGCAAACACCTGAGTCTTGCAACCACCCCTGCCTCTACCTCGGGTGAGACTTCATCTGCTTTGTAGGTGTTGCTGAAAGGGCCCGTAGTTAGGGATTTGTTGGTGTGTTGTTGTAGCGTTGAACCCTGGGTCTAGTCCTGTGCCAACAAATGGTTCCATTGCCGAGAACTGAGGAAGAAGAATCTTTGTGAAAAGATTCAACTTGGGATTGTGAAATCTCTATGAGTAGATTTGTGCCTTGGTGCACAGTATTCTACTTGACTTATAAATCTCTATGCTAAAATAAAGAAGCCCGATATGAAGAAAAGAGGTCGGATTTGAAGGAAAGAAGCAAGATCTGAAAGATTTGTGCTCTAAGAAAGGTAAAAGTGAGAATTTCTGATTAAAAGAGGTAAGATCTGCAAGCTTTGTGCTCTATGCTCTGATAAAGGTAAGAATAGTTAAAATTTTTAGATCTGGAAGCTTGGTGCTTTGTAGAAGTAAGATAAGTGGAAATTTTTGTTTCTAGAGTATGGATCTAGGTATGTTTAATAGAGTTTTTCCTAGTTTGAAAACTAGGGTATTAATGGATGAAAGATGACTTGATATGAATAGATTTGATACTAATAGTGAAAGATATGTTATATAGAAAGAATGTTTGGACTAACAAATGGATGCAGTATCCTAGAAAGAATTTATTGCAGGTTAGCTCTTGTGATCCTAGCGTGCAGTATAGGAGAAGCTGGGGATCATTTAAAATAAAGAGAGGATTAACCCTCTGTTACAGTTGCAGAAGACTAGGACATTTGGCTAAGGAATGCCCTGGTGGAAGACCTAGTTGCCTCTATTGTAAGGCTCTAGACCATGAAGTATTGGATTGCCCTAGAATGATTGCTAAGCTTGAAATAATGAATCTAAATCAAGAGAACCCTAAGGTAGATCTAGAAACTGAGATTATGGCAGAATAACAGAAAGGATACGAGCAAGCATTGCTACAGATGAAAGAAACCCTGAATAACCACCGACATGTCAGATTATTAGAGATATTCAAAGGAAAGGAATGCCTTAAAGAAAGAATAGGAGACTTCGACATTGACTGTGTTCTAGATGAATAAAAACAGGTGAATGTCATGATTGAGAGAACTTGGGAAGCTATAGGGAGGTCTGCTATGATTCCCTCATTAGGAGGAGTAGGGTTATTCAGAGGAAAACTGGTAAACCTGTGTGGAAGGCTCTCTCAGATACCTATGACTATCAATGGAACTTCGACAGAGGAAGATTTTGAGATTATTCAATTTATTGAAGACAATGCCCCGTTTACCATGTTAATAGGAAAACCTTGGATTGACAGAGCTCAAGCCAGAAGAAAGAAAGAAGAAGAAGTTTTGGAGAAAAAGAAACAAGAATTAAAAGATTTCATGACCAGAAAGATCGCACAATTGATTGAAGAACAGGAGAATAGATCGAAGCTATTTAACACTAGAAACCTAGATGTCAAAGCTGAAAGAACACTAGGAGACCCGCAGAAGACTGAAGTAGTTACTCTAGATAAATAAGAGGTATTACCCCTAAATCCTAGGAAAGAATCTCAACAACGTGCAATGACTATGTTAAAAGAAGATAAGAATCAGAATGGAAAAAGACATACAGAGCCAAAGCTCACTGGAAAGAAGGATAGAAATCAAAGTAAGAAGAGAGCTAAGTTGCAGAAGTTTCTAGAGGGAACTTCGTAGACAAAAAATTTGCAGAATTGAAGCTTCACCGGGATATCAAAACAACAACACATGGCACTTCGCCATGGAGAATAAATATAGTCGTTGGGGATATTATAACCGTTCGATCGATGCTCCGAATAGGCAGAAAGGAAATAAAGGCTCAACACCAGACCGTTGGACCGCACCATAATAGACATAACAAGAGTTAATGAGGCTTCATACTCGTTACATGCGAACTATTGCCAAGTTGCCTACTTATGCCATTGCACCATGCACGGAGAAAACTTTTGCTAACTAAGAGTTTGAGCCCGCAGACTAAGTGAATTGTATACAATGATCATTGTGCTATTACTATTTGTTCTAGTGCAATGTCTAAGTTCATCGTGACCCCGATAATTTTAATCCCGAGCGTGTATGTACGATGAGCTCACCGTAGTTGAATAATAAGTAACATAAATTCTCCTCGACTTAATGATTGCAAGAGTCATGTTGGAGAGAGGAGTGTCTACAGGTGTACAAGCATCTTTGACGAGAGGACTACCGGCCTCTCCGTACACTGCTTGAGCTGGTCCATCCCGACCAGTAGATGAAAAGTGAACTAAGCACATAGACGATCTCAAGAATTCCAAGTTGATCCCAAGTATTGTACCTGCCTATCTACCACCCCTGACTGGCACAATCAATCGCGACAGTGTGCCCAGAGAGTTTGAGTACACTTTGGTCACTGCATACCTCCCGAAAGGGATACACGCAGTGCACGCAGACCAAGATAAGATCACATCATTGAAGTTTATCTACTTCAACCTCGATGACAGTAAGGTATATAACATGCTTGCTCCACATAAGTATCTGACTAGGACCAAAGGAAAGAACTCGAAGATAATTCCTCAATCATGGACCATGAACCTCGCGTAGTCCACACTTCTCAATTTCATGAAGATCCCACATTTCGTAAGGCACCAAGAAGTGAACGCATGCATCAAACTACTATTGTCCTACTACCATGGTGGATATTTATGGTTAAACCATCATATTGTTGAAATAATGTAACTGCAAAGAGCATTCTTATTATTATTGGATTAAATCCCCATTGCGGATTAATCATGTCATTATTATTATTATTGTTATTGGATTAATCCCCATTGTGGATTAATCATGTCGGTAATTATATAAGGACCAAATCCCCTTTTGCAGATTGGTCATCTGAGAATTACAAAGGGAAGAATAAGAAGTCGGCCCCAACAGTTATCACGGAAGACCCATAATTAATTAAATGTGGGTTTACCCACCCAGAGTGAGAGGTCGGCCCTGCCAGTTGTGACCTTTCACACGTGCCAGTCTTGTATAAATAAGAGGCTAGCGCCTCACTTCAAACACACAACTCACTTGCTCATTATCTTATGAGGCAAGCTACAATTACCAGTTAGAGAGAGGAGAAGAAGAGTGGCACATATCTTGGGGAGGACTATCTGTATTGGTTTGAGTTATCTCTTGAACATTGTATAAGCTATTTATGATAAGGAATTTTTTGCTGGGTTTTCTTCCCCTAGAGGGTTTCCCAGGATAAATGTTGTGTCTCTTGTGAATGCGTATTTCTCAGTGATCTTGTTCTTATGATGCTCTTATCTATTGAAATGCAAAGAACTATAATAATGGCATAAACATTAA
>ML796774.1:72925-114624 GCA_009831015.1 Picea engelmannii | reverse complement strand
GAAGATCCTTCTAGAAGCGGAAGCTTCTATTAGGTCTTCTTACATCCGCCTTATTCTATTTTATTGAAAGGTTTTATTAATATTGACCTTTATTACATCCGAATACATTGATCTACCTATGTGCGGGTTAGGACCTTAACATAGTTCTTGTTCAGTCCAGTTATTTTTACAAACTGGGGGAAACAGGGTGTTACAATTCCCTCCCCCTTAAAAAGGAACATCGTCCTCGATGTTCTTATCTATTAACATGAATTTCATGTACAGAAGTAAACAAAATCGGATATGCTTGTCTCATGGCATCCTCCATTTCCCATGTAGCCTCATCTGGGCGAAAATGTTTCCACTGCACTTTGACCTGTGCAATGGTTCGGTTCCAGAGCAGGGTTTCCTTTCTGTCCAGTATGCATTGGGGTTCTGGTAGAAATTCTCCCTTCGGTTCCACCTGGATCACAGACCAGTCAATTATATGATTAGCATCGTGTACATATTTCTTCAGTAATGAAACATGAAAAACATTATGTGCTTTTACTGTGGGAGGAAGTGCTAGCCGATAGGCTACAGGTCCCACTTTATCTAGAACCTCAAAGGGTCCACAATACCAGGGTGCCAACTTGGCACAAGCTCCCATTTTTAGGGAACTCCTTCTGGGCTTAATTCTGAGATATACATGGTCTCCCATTTTGAGCTCTCTTGGAGTTATCTTTTGATCAGCATAACTTTTCTGTTGGTTCTGAGTGACCTTCATATTTTGTTTTATCTGAGTCACTTGCTATTCCATTTCTTTCAACATGTCGGGCCCAAAAGAAATCCTATTTACAGGATTACTCCAACTGACTGGAGTATTACATGGTCTACCATAGAGGACCTCAAAGGGACTCATCTTTAAGGAGGTTTGGTAGCCGTTGTTGTAGGCGAATTCTACCAATGGCAGGTAGTATTCCCATTTCCTGGGTTGATGCATTACATGCATCCTTAACATATCCTCTAATACTTGATTCACTCTTTCTGTCTGTCTGTCGGTCTGAGGGTGATAGGTGGTGCTAAACAACAATTTGGTCTCTAAACCCGCCATCAATGACTTCCAAAAGTTGGAAGTAAATTTTGTGTCTCTGTCAGATATTATCTCTCTCGGCATACCATGCAGTCGGAATATCTCTTTCATGAATATCTGGGCGATTTCTATCACCTTGCAGGTTGATTTGACAGGGATGAAAGAGCAGACTTGTTCAATTTATCCACCACCACCATAATAACATCATTATGTTTGGTTGAAGTTGGTAATCCAGTGATAAAATCCATGGAGATGGTTTCCTATTTCCATTCTGGGATGGGTAAAGGGTGTAATAGTCCAGCTGGATGTCGATGTTCTGCTTTAACCTGTTGGGACTCTATGCATTGGGCCAAATATTTGGCTATGTCTTTCTTCAATCCAGGCCAATAAAATTGTTTTCGGGTGGCAGTGATCATTTTCTGGTATCCTGGGTGATCAGTGTAGGGTCTTTTATGTAGTTCATCCATGATGAACCTCTTCAAGTCGTCACGATTTGGAATGTACATTCTATCTCTGCAGGTGAGCAGACCTCCTTCGGTCATCTAGTAGCCTTCATACTTTACTTCAGAGGGTTCTTGCTGTAGGTACAGGGTCATAGTTTGAACGAAGGGATCTGTTTCTTGTGCCTTTCTGACTCTGTTCTTGACATCTGTCTCATAGGTACTCACCGCTGCCAGGTGAATTGTTTTCATGCTTCTTATGAGGGCATCAACCACCCTATTTTCCTTCCCTTTGATGTGTTTGATTTCAAAATCAAATTCTCTAAGGAGGGCCATCCATCTAGCTTGTCTAGCATTGAGATTTGGTTGGTCAAACAAATATCGCAATCCACAGTGATCCGTCATAAGTACAAATTTTCTTCCCAATAGGTAATGCCTCCACATTTTTAAGGCATGCACTATGGCAGCCAGTTCTAGATCATCAGTCACATAGTTGACCTCATGTTCATTCAATTTTCGGGATTCATAGCATATCACCTTTCCTTCCTGCGTAAGGACTCCTCCGAGCCCTTCCTTACAAGCATCTGTGCACACAAGGAAGTCAGCTTCTAGGTCAGCGATTTTCAACATGGGTGCATGGGTTAGCAGATGTTTCAAGGTTTGAAATCTTTCTTCACATCACTGTGTCCACATAAATTTTGTCCCCTTCTTCTGGAGGGCAGTGATTGGACAACCAATCTTGGAGAATCCTTTTATAAATCTCCTATAGTATCCCGCTAATTCCATAAAGGATCTGATGTCTGAGACATCCTTTGGGGTAGGCCATTCCATGATAGACCTGATCTTGTCAGGATCTACTGCTACCCCTTCCTCGGATAGAACATGTCCCAAGTAATGTATTTGCTTCTGAAAGAAGTCACATTTTCTGAATTTAGCATAGAGATGATGCTCTCTTAGAACTTGCAGCACAAGTCTAAGATGCTCTTCATGTTCTTTTCTATTCTTAGAGTAGATTAATATGTCATCAATGAAAACTAGTACAAATTTATCTAGAAATTTATTGAGTACATTGTTCATTAAGCACATGAATGTGGCAGGGGCATTGGTTAACCCAAATGGCACTACCACAAACTCATAGTGACCATACCATGTACGAAAAGTGGTTTTATGGATGTCTTCACCATTGATTCAGACTTGATGGTACCCCAACCTCAAGTCAATCTTTGAGAAAATAGATGCACCTCCCAACTGATCGAATAGATCATCGATCCTGGGCAAGGGGTACTTGTTCTTTATGGTTGCTTTATTGAGTTTTCTATAATCTATACACAGTCTAAGGGTGCCATCCTTCTTTTTCACAAACATGACTGGTCCTCCCCATGGGGACACGCTGGGTCGAATATAACCCTTATCCATCATTTCTTTCAATTGCAATTTGAGTTCCACTAAATCAAGTGTGCTCATTCGATAGGGTGTCCTAGACACCGGCACCGCTCCTGGTGCGAGCTCTATCGAGAAGTCAATGTCTCTTCTCGGAGGTAGACCCAGTACCTCTTCCGGAAACACATCTCTGTATTATTTCAGGATAGGGTGATCGTCAGGGCTTGGTTTAGCACCTTCGATTTTTTTCAACACTTGTATCGCATATAGGGGACATCCCTTTCGACAATACTTTCTCATTTGCAGGGCTGATATTTGTCTCACCGAGACCGGTTTTCGGATCCCTTGGAGGGTTATCCTCTTTCCTTCTTTGCTCACACATTCTAAGGTTTTGTGGTAATAGTCCAGTTTGGTTTTATGGGCGGCCAGCCAGTCCATACCAATCAACAGGTCGTATGATCTCAGGGGTAATACATTAAGGGTTTCTTGGGTGGGGAATTCACCCAACATTAAATGGCAGGCTGGTATGACCTCTACTACCTTTCTTTTGGTGCCAGTGGCTAACTGTACTAGCCATGGCTTGGTTTTCTTCTATGGCTGTATTTTACACTTATCAATAGCTCTAGGGGCTATATAACTCAAATTTGAACCAGGGTCAATCAAAACAGGCCCCAGATGGTTGAAAATCATACCTTCTATTTCCACCACTGAAGCTTGGTGGTCAGCTTGGTTATTATCCTAGGCTGCATAGATTTGTGTCACACTCCTTGCCACATCATTGACTGTGGTAGCTTCTTGAATGTTATAAATTTTCCGACTGTTCTGTTGTCGGTGTGGACAGTCTCTCAGGAGATGCTCTTCTCTGCAACCCCAACATTTCAGAGGTTCTCTCTTTGGGTTATCAGTATTCACTAGTATAGGTCCAGAAGTTTTATTTCCATCTGATGATGGGAAGTTCTGTTGGAGTACACTCCGGGCTGGATAGTTCATTCTGGGGTTCTTCTTGTAGTTTTTAAATCCTGAGGATTTGATCCCCTTTTTCTAAAATCTCGAACCACTCTTCTGTTTTCAGTTTTCACGAGACTCTACCCGATGTCCATATTGTTCATGACAATATGTTGCTTTTCGAATAGTGTCTTCTAAGGTCTTTGGCTCGTCGAATTCGATTCGGTTTCGGTATTCCTTGGGTAGCCCACTAATGAAGCGTTGCACCTTTTCCTTCTCTGCTTTGATGTAGGGTACATATCTCAATAAGTCGAGGAATTTATTGACATATTCCTCTATAGTGAGTTGCCCCAGTTTGAGTTCATAAAACTCTTTAGCCTTCTCATCGAAATATCTTTTCGACAAATACTTCTTCAGGAAGTACTTTTCAAACTGTTTCCAAGATAGGTCCTCCTTGCAGACCCCTTTCATATTCTTAAGATCTTCCCACTAGATGGAAGCCTTTCCGTTCAGATTGAAAGTGGCCACTCGGGCCTTCAAATTCTCTGAAAAATCATGGACTCTGAAATATTTCTTCAGTCCAAGTAGCCAGGCCTCGACTTCCTCTCCCTTCTTTATCTCACCGTCGAAGGAGGGAGGTTTGGCCTTTCCGAATTCCTCAAATTTATGACCCTTGGAAGTATTTTGCTTCTTTTGTTTTCTTCGAGAATAGGAACTGGTCCTGCTGCTGGAAGAGCCTTCTGAATCGCCAGCTTCCTTCTCAGTGGAGTCATCTGGCACTGGTCCTTTACCTCTGGGGTGGACCTTTCTTGATGTGCTTCTCTCAGTATGGCCACTGATATGACCATGATTCTGCATCTCAGGTTCATGCTGCATTTGTCGCTGTAGGTCGGATAAGCTCTGCTGTAAAACTGCATTAATTTCGGTTTGATTTTCTTGTTCTTTCATCATGCTTTCATTGTTGGCCTTGCAACTTTGCAATTCAACCATGAGACTCCTCACAGTCTCAGCTAGGTCTGGAGGGGTTCCTATTTCTCTTCTTTCGTCAGACTCTTCATCTCTATTGTGGGAGCCTTCTCCCACCTCTTGGTGAGTCACCATACTCTACGTTTGTAGATTCCCGCGGCTGATCATCCGCTTGAGTGAAAAGACAAACGCTAGTTATTAGTCAAGAGTTAAATACATTTTTATAATTTGCACATAATTTATAACTCTTTCACATGAATACATAGTCGAGTTCTCATTTTCCAAGTTTTTAATCCTGGACAAGAGAGTTAAGTTAGGGGGTTACTCCTCGTAGGGGTGCTTCGAACGGAGCTTATGCGCAACTCGTTCATGATCCCAATCAGGCTGAGTGTTGTAACCATTCTCTGATACCAATTTGTCACATACCCACTATAACGTAGTAAAATTTTTGTTTTTCCTCAATGGACATAATCCCCGAAGTCCTACAGGGGTCTAGTGCAGGCTAGTTCTTCCTTGTTCACCTCCCTGTGATCGTGGGTTAGGACCATAGGCCAAACAAACCAGGCGCCTTTTCGTGTTTCGCAACTCAGTGATACAATTGAGTCCAATCCTGAAGGTAGAATGACAAGGGGGCTTCAGAATGAAACCTTGGCCGTAGATCTAGGCACGTAGATTTTGGCCGTCCATATCTACCCGTCGCTTAACGACAAAGCACTAGCTCCCTTTCTTTAGTCCCTAGTTCGATAGGACCACATACGCGCCAAAATGCAGGCGCCTTTCACAACTCGCGGCCTCGCGAGTCGTGAGTCGAAGGCCCTCGAATTTTCTTCACAAATCACCGATACCCGAGATCACGAAATGGGTATAGCTTCCTTTTGTCAGCGTCCTCTGTGCATGACCGCCGACTAGGCTAAACTTTAGCTCCTCTCGCTATTCACTGCTTCGTGAGTTCAATGGGTGAACTCTCGTTCCTCCCTTATGTAATCCTCCGAGACTTGAAAGTTAGCGAAGGTTGACCTTCCCTTCACGCTGCTCACAACTCGCCCCTTCGCGAGTTGTAGCGTCAAATCTTGACACCTTCCCTTCACGAACCTTTGAGAGGCGATATTTAATTTTCCCTCTCACGTTCTCACTATTCGCGACTTCGTAAGTCCAAGGGTTGAGCTCTCATGCCCTTCTCTCGCGAATCCCCGAGACACAAGAAGTCAATGGAGCATTGACTCCCTTCTTTAGGCGATGCGTGTCCACCCATCAATCACGTGGGCCCCACCTTGAAGTTTTGCCATGTGTTCTCTCGTGCTCGGCTCTCAGCACTTTGCTTCTTGCGACTTGGAGCACCCAACCTTTGGGCTCTTACCTTGCGAACCTCCAAGTTCACGAGATCCCTGGATCTCTGCCACGTGTCCTCCGCGGATGGATGATCCTGATCCTCTCGTGGCTTCGCCACTCACGACTTGGAACATCCAACCTTTGGGCTCTTACCTTGCGAGCCTCCGAGTTCGCAAGATCCCTGGATCTCTGCCACTTATCCTCCTTGGATGGACGGTCCTGATCCTCTCATGGCTTCGCCACTCGCGACTTGGAGCATCCAACCTTTGGGCTCTTACCTTGCGAACCTCCGAGTTCGCGAGATCCTTGGATCTCTGCCACTTGTCCTCCTCGGATGGATGGCTCATATTCTTTTTCCCCTATTCACGAGGGCTTAACCCTCATCTATCTCCATATAGATCTAACGACTGTCGGGTTTTCTAGCTAAGATCTGACGGTTCAGATCAGTCCCGATGCCGCGCCCTTTCCCACTACTCCTTGGACATGGAAAAACCAACGGTCCAGATGTTCTCATGGACCCTGGGGGTCTACGATTATGATTTCCTCGCTATTCACGAAGATAGAGGAAAAAGGGTTAAGGCAATTCACGCCCTCATTTATTCCTTCGATTTAACGGTCATGACTGACCGCAGATTCCCCGACAGGATCTCATCCATTGATCAATACTTATCCCTACGCTGCTGCTTCGGGATTTTAAGAGGGTCATTCCTCTTCGTACAGGGTTGTTAATACTTTCACATTCAAGTCCTTTTTCCAGGTTCTTGGTAAACCTTTCCAAGGAGGGAATCTCTGTGAAGAGGTCTATTCCGGGGCATCCCTAGATACAGATAAGGGGAAACAAATTCCCAATAATGGAATGGAAGTCTGACTTGGTTCAACTTATGCATAATTAGACTCATTTATCAACATAAGCCATGCATGTTTTTTCTGTTATAAGCATATACAACTACTAGTACTGATCAAAAATACCACACATACCTTCTTATAATGAAAACATTCACAGTTTCACAGCTTATGAGCATAATTATCAGAATACATATATTTCCAGATGCCAGAGGCAAAACACTTATCAGAAATAACACCAGGGTTAAGCAACTGCTGAGAGGGGTGCTCGTTTCCACCCAACTGTAGGCTTAGTGACTCCCAGCGGATGTACCACTAGCCACCCCCGAGCTGAGACCACGATGCTATCAGACTGTGTCTCTGTTTGCCAGTGACCAGGAGCGAAGGTTGCAATCCTTCCTCTCTGCTATCACGCACTCTGCGTGTTTTCCAGAGTTCTCCCCTCGCGTCTGCCCCTAATCGCTTCTACCCCACACCTTACCCTCTTGCGAGGTTGCGTGTGGCACGATTACCCTCGCGTTGGTCAGGCTTGACGGCTCTACGGATGGGCAGTTCACCTCCCATCCCTCATTAAACCATCTACCTACCAGCCTACGAGACATTTAATTCAGGGCCAGCGAGCCGCTTTTGGTTCTCCAGGCCAGTGGAGTCCAAATACGGTATTAATTCTCGGTGGAAGTTAACACCACCTTTCCAGGTTCCTTCCACCACCATCGTGGTCTCTTTTTCTGCACATCCCCTCTCAATAGTCCTGCAATAAAATTCATAATGTTATTCACATTCATTGACCTTTTCCTCAAGGTCCAATTACATCACATATCCACATTTATGAGTTTTCCATAGTTCTTGGCCAGTCCAGTTATTTTTACAAACTGGGGGAAACACGGTGTTACAATGAGCCAACTCAACTACACCGCATCGTTGATACAGTCAAAGCTTGCCTTCGACAAGCACAAGAGGAGACAACAAAAGCCACCTAGGATTTAGTGAAAGTACAGAAAGACGTTGAGGAGCAACGCAGTGTTACAGAATGGGAAAATATTTCTCTGCAAGCGAAGTGGGATGAAGAAAAAACACAGTTACAACAAAACAAGGAACAGTTGCTCACTGAGCAACTCGAATAAAGGAAATGGTTCACAGGGCACTTCGCTCTTTGACAGTTGTCGAAGTAAATGCTGGAGAACAAGTTCTACAGCAGGTGGCACAACTTGAAGAGGTAATCCAGTAGCTACAACAACACATAACAGATTTGGAGCTCCGCACTGTGCCCGAGACCCCTCAAGATGTAAGAGACCTAAGGGAAGAAAATGCCCACAACACAGTTGACAGATTAAAATCTCTTGCCTTGGAGTGAAAGCAGCGGAGTAACCACAATGCCCAAACATACGAAAACCTCACTGAGAACCCAGAGTTATAGGCACTGGAGTCACAAATCCAGGAAGCAAAGCAACATACAGACACACTACATGCACAACTGAAAGCTCTGTCAGTTGTAGACATAATTAAGAGGTCTCAGGAGCAACACACCACCCAGTAGAAGATCCATATGATTCAAAGCAGAGTGATGGAAGTTACTCAATGGCTTCAACCAGTACAAGATAAGGCATTCCAGTTATTCACAGAGGTTGAAAGCTGAGGAGTAGAGCTAGAACAGGTTGTCATTGCAGTAGAACAATGCCTAGAAGGGCCCATGAACGACACAGTGATCTAGTAATTCACCAAGCAAGAGGTCGTAGCACAACAACAAGTCAAAGAAGCTCGAGCCAAGCTCAAGGTATTCAAAGTAGAACTGGTCAGACCAGAGTGACTTGGGATGAGTCACAAGTGAGTGTTGGGGGCCTGTTGGCCCCTGACCAAATTTTGGGAGATTCTTGGTCATATTGACCTATGTTGGGACTTCAAAGTCCAGTCAAAAGAGGAGCGCAAGACGAAGTGGAGATCAAGGGATATCAACCCACTTTTGGGTCCTTTTTGGGCTTTTGGGGATAATGTAACGAGATTGAGATGTCAGCCCATGGGTTTTACCCATGTTTAGGACTATTTTGTAAAGTATAAATAGAAGCTAGGCAATGTGGAAAGAGAACTAGTAGGTCGGTAAGATAAGTGCTAAAGGCTAAGTGCCAGTGTGTATTGTAAGGGCTTTGTGCATTCTGTGTAAGACTTGCATAGCTGAGTGCAAGTCCCTGTGCAAGACTGTAGAAGGCTTAGTGTTGTAACGCAAGGAAGAAGGATCTAGCGAGCTGCATAGATCTTCTGTCCTATGTGGAGTAAGGGTTTTGATGGATTTTTTCTTGTAACCGATTGAATGAAGACAATAAAGAAGAAGAGTTGGTGGACGTAGCCCCAGGGTGGGGGCGAACCACGTAAACACTGTGTTGTCTTGCTTTGTGCTTGTCTTAATGTGTTTATGTCTTCTTTTTCTAAGTTCTTTTAGATGACTAGATATATATTCTTATGCTTAGTGCTAATGATATGTGAGAATATTAGATCTGATCCATATGAATGTGCTTAGTGCTTGATTTGCTAGATTTGACCTATATATTGATGCTAAGTTCTTAAGTACATTATAACAGTGTGAATGCTCCGAAGCTTTTTTTTGTCAGTGAAGTGATTACTGATTATATATTGAGGAACTGATGATGTTGAGTACTTTATTAAGTGTTAGAATCACAGATCTGTGTCCCAGCTAAGGTTGCAAACACTTGAGCCTTGAAACCACCCCTACCTCTACCTCGGGTGAGACTTCATCTGCTTCGCAGGTGTTGCTAAAAGGGATGGTATTTAGGGCTTTGTTGGTGCACTGTTGTATCTTTGAACCTTGGGTCTGCCCCTGTGCCAATAGGTAGAAATTGGCAAGGCCCAAGAAGCTCTGAAGCTCAGTGAGCATGGTTGGGGTTGGCTAGTTGCAAATGACTTGGATATTGGCTAGATCCACATGTACATTGTTGTTCCTGAGTCTGTACTTAAGGCTTAAAAGTACAGTGTCAAGGCATCTGAAAGTATGTCAAAGATTTATAAAATGATTACGCTAACCTTCGGTATAGGAAACTAATGAGGATTTCTACGTTCTCATTGTGTAGCTTCAAACTGTTCCTGATTTGTAATATCTTGTTCAATGGCTGCCCATGAATGTTCCAATTCTTCCCGGGTGTTAGCAGTTTTAAGGATTGTGTCAAAAAGATTTAAAGCAATATGTGTTTGATTAGATAGTCCGGGTTCGATATTAGGTTGAGTGGCTGCAGGGACAGTCATTGAGGAACATAACCAATACAAAATGATTTAAAAGAGATTTCAACGCTGTTTCAATTTGGTCGAAATGAAGAGAAATTTTTACTTTAAGAACAAAATAGGAATACAAACTGAAGGCCCTTTCCTGTAACTATATTATTTTTAATAAAAAGATGTGGGGTGAGAGAAAAACATTTAGCTGTAGATAACATAAGGTTCCTGTCAAAGGAAAACTCACACATACACAGAAGAAGAAATCAATATAGAAATAATTGACATAGTGTAAATAAATGATAATTCTGTAAATGCAAATTGGTCTTACACCCGCTGATAGCTGGTGCAGAGGAAAGACAATAACCAATTACAGAAAGATGAAATTCCTTCGCCATAGTAGTGGTCATACTAAAGTATAGCGATACACATCAATTATGAAAAGTGGTATGAAATGAAACATGAAACATAAAGATACAAACTTGTAACACAGTCGGGACGGGATCGAGAATCTTCAAATTTGCTTGTACTAACTTCTCGAATGCAAAAACTCTATTACAATTGATACCAAAAAGGTCCAGCCTTTTCTTCTTCTTTTTATGGTCTATTTATACAAATTTGCGGATCAGTTTAGAAACTCAACGGTTTCGTAAATTCAGTTACAAACGAGAGGAGCGAAATTACTCCATCCCTCTTACTCTATTTTCAAAAGGTGCCAGGCACTTGTCTTTGCGTGGATTCGGTGCATATGATACATTTGTCCACAAACTGGGATACAAGTTGCGAAGGTTCTGCTTGATAGCTGGCCTCGGTGAAATAACACTCTCGAGCTAACTGGGGAAGCTTATCACCCATTTGTGCATCAATGATGTCAAGAGCACTGAGTTGTGTGCTAGGTTGAATTAAATGTTTGTCAACTTGAGCCATGCCCACCCTGTCTACCTTAGAGATATCCGCCGAATTTCTCTCATTCTTCTCCTTCAGATCGAGGGAAATCTGATCTACATTCATCTGCCTTAGCGTCTCTGAGTCACCTCCACTTTCCATTCCTAACATCTCGCCATCTATAGCATTGAAGGCTTCTTCTAATGAATTGGTTACTTTTTGGTCCTGTTCCTTGCTTAAGGTAATATTATGTTCCCAATCCTTTAACAGAATATTACCTCTAGTTTGTTCAGGGATGGTGAGTCTTGGAGAACCTGTTGAAAATATGTTGTTAGTAGCTATCACCGCCTCTTGAAAGGTGACCCGAGCAACCTTTGCGTTCCTTTCTCTGACAGTCAGATTCTCTAAAATCCGATGCATCAACAGGAAATCTTCTTGAATGACTCCCACTTTGTCTAGCAGACTCTGTTGTACAGAAGAGATCCTGGTCCGAATATCAATCGCTCGGGATTTAAACCCCTCGACATCGATCACCTTGCTTTCAACAACCTCTAATCGAGCCTGCATCTCTGTGATCATACTCCTCTGCTGACCCGCCTGCATCCGACCATCTCAGATCACTGAATGCACTTGTTCCAACTTGGTTTTGAGGACTTCTATTTCCTTCTTATCACCCAGTTGAGCCAATTCTATTTCCCCACTCGCCTGACTCTTAGCGCTTTCTGTGGCCGAAGCTACTCTGGCTTCGAGAGTCTTGATCAGGCGATTCTTTCTTTTGAGCTGACTTTTTAACATCCCGACCGAGAATTGATTTTCCAACGCATACACTCCTAGCGTTCCTGTGATCTCTGTGGCGAATTCCTCATTCCTTTTGTTCTTTCCATCGGTCATCACTTTGAATTTTTTAGCGGTTGATCCTTTGTCCCGGTAAACCTCCCTTTTCACAACTTCTTTTCTCTTTTTGTCGAAGAAGAACTCATTTGGAGGGAGTTCTTCTGCTCTGATAGGCATTAGCTCCTCACTGAAAATCCATCCTTCTTCTATATTTCCTTGCGTTGACTGCAAGGGGGTGACAGAAGTGATGGGTTCCCTGATTTGCTTCGCTGCCTTTCCTGGTGTGATGACTGAGTCCTGCTTCTTCGAAGGATCAGAGGTCTTCATCTCAGTTACGAGATTCTGGGTTTCTGGCGGGTCTGTGTTTTTTACTTCCACCTCTGGACTATGTTCTTTGGGTGGATCCGTGGTCTCTTCTTCTGCTTCAGGATTCTTCCCATGCTCCCCTTCCTGGTGTTTTTCGGGGTTAGGAATTTGATCCTCGAAACCTTCAACATCCTTATTTTTATCCTCGGAAATACCCAAACCTCCCAACACAGGGGGAAGGCTTCTTCGTCTATGCTCTTGGAATTTTAATACTGACGCCATGTCTTCGGGTGCTAGAGATCGGATCTTGACTAACACCTCCCCATAAGATCTCGCCCCTCGGAAAATGTCATTCGAGGGTGAACACTCGTGTTCAAACTTCTTCAGACCACAAATTGCCAAATGGTTGCTTACAATTTTTTGAGGATCGTGTTTTTTATATTCAATGGAGACCAAACTCAGGTCCTCCAGGGCTGCAGCCTCGGCTTTAGCATGCCCGAAATCTAATAAAGAGTAAGATTTTATCCGAACAGGGAAAAACGGCCATACCTTCTTCGAATATTCTTTGAGCTCTTTACTCACCCCACCAATCACTGTTTTTCGAGCGATCTCGTGACAGGCCACCTTGTCGTGGATGAACAGTGGTAGCGTAAGCGGGGGAACAGTAGCTCTGAACACTCTGAAATAGAAAAAATCTATTTCTACGTACCAATCAGCTATACCACTCAGGTTTGCAGCGATTCTTTCAGAGATACGAGGTGGCGAACGACCAAAACTGGAGATGTGCAAGGGCACCATCACCCAGTTGAAAATTTCATAAATAAATTTGTTTGCTTTATTTTCCCACAATTTGTCGTGATACTCATGTACAGGCTTTTCCATGGCTGGATTCCAAGCCCAGTTCATCAAAGGGAACAGTGTCATGGAACATATTGCGTCCATGATATACGCATACATGAAAAAAGAGGATGGTCTTCCGCTTTCCTTCTGCTCTCGGTACTCGGTGACTCGGTTGAACAAACTGTCCGGGAGTATCTTAGCCCAATTAAATGAACAACCTTCTGCTACCCGAAATATGAGAGGTACCCACGCAATGTAGAAATGTGAAGTATCCTCCTTTCCGAATAGTCGGCATGTCATCATCGCCACATACATATATTGTTGCTCCAACGAAGCAATTGAATACACGCCCTGGTCATTTTCTCTGAATTTTGCGGAGTGCGAAGCCCAGTCTTTTATCAAACCGGGCATGGTTTTGTCATATTGAGTGCAGTCCTTTTCTTTGAATCCCTCCAAGAAATCAGCATCATATGTGTATTCATGTGTTTTCGGGAGCTTATACATGGTTTGAATATTCTCCGGTCTAAAAGTCCCAACCGTGGCCCGTTGGTCACTTATGATAGTTCTGGTGGGTAAATCTATATGATCCAGCGCCCATCAGATCGTGTCATAGTATGGGAGCAACCGTGGTCTGGTTGTAACCCGATGCATTCTAGATTGAACAACTATTTTGTATTTAGTGTTCAGGTCATCCTTTTCGTTATCATTGTCGTCGGAATCTGAATAATTCACCAACTCAGATTGCAGAATATCTGAAACAAACGACCAACTAGGTACTGAGCCGCCAGTCCGAGGTGAAGTATCAGAGACATTGTCTGAACCCTGTGCTGCAATCTCGACATTTGCCTTCGCAGATTTCCATGGAGCCATGACTGGAACTTGAGTTTTCGCTCTTCTGTGATAGAATTGTGTATACATGCAGAAATTAGTTCACTCGGAGAAAGGTGAGCTCTGTGTGCTTATGAAAAAATGTTTAAAATGAAATGAAATTCCTGTATATATTTGAAAACTCCGTACTATTTGAAATAAGTCTGTCAAATCACAATTAGAAACAAATTTATTGTGTAAATCCGATCTTATTTATTTGTGGATTTACCCTAATTCTTCATTAATGTCATCAATGTTCGGTGGCTTGACAGGAAGTTGGGGTATGGAGAGCAAGTAGTTACCTCGTGAAATGTGCAAACCTCGATGCGTGGGACGTATCTCGTTTTATTTCAAAATTTCAAATCTTAGCGACTTAAATAATTTTCTCGCTTTTCGCTGCATCGTGAATTTCCTTTTAACATTTTGACTCTTTAACTCGCGAGGCTGCGAGGGACGATTTGGATTTAATTAGCAGTAATCGCTATTTGGAGCATCATTAATTTCCTAATCACTTTATTGCTATATCACGACTCGGAAATTCGGAGATAAATTTATGGGAGGCTAGTACTCCGAGTCGCGAATCTGCGAGATGGCGATAATTAAGGATCAATTAGGGGAAGAAAATATTAGATTTGGCGACTAATTAATCTTGCCATAATTACGTCGCAACCTCGTGAGTCGGGGTTTTAGAAACTTTAACTTTATGAAGGGAAGTGCCGAGTGGCGAAGTGCCGAGAACCAAATTTAACCATGGTTAGTTCTTGACCAAGGTTATCAAAAAAGTTATCGTGTTCTCGGCTCTCGGAGCTGTAAAAACAAAAACTTAGGTTTGACGAATGCCGAGGCGTGAACTCCCGACGACGTATACTCATGAGTTAAAAGTTTTACCCTAGTTAATGTCTTGGGAAGAAATTAAAACGACTTCGCCGTTTCGTGACTCGGGACGTGCGAACTTAAGGTTTAAAGTATCCGAACTGCGAGACTCCCAAATACAACAAAAGAGAGAACATACTTGTGAAAAAGGATCTGTTTTGAAAGTGGAAAAGCATTTCTATCCAGGCGACAAGATTCCAGAGTTTTAAGATCTCAGAAAGAAAAAGAAAATCCACTTTAGATTTCAAGTATCAAAAAAATTGAAAATTGTGCAAGGTGAAAAACAAGGTCGGCTCCAACATAGGCTCCAACTAGGGATCCCGCCTTCCTGTGAGGCGGGAAGAACAGTAGACCAGGTGCCAATATTGGGTAAATGGAGTCACAGGCTAAAATCAATAGAAAAATTCAAGGAAAAAGATAGAAGGGAGGGAAAACTTCATTTTGTACTTCAGAATTTTTTTTCGAACTCAGATACTCTTTCCAAACATAGCTGAAGTCACTTTCACAACTTTCCATTTCTCGCTAATAACTTTGGGGATGCTTTAAGACAGTCAAAACGACCCTAGGATATTCAACAGATCTTATGATTCTCAGCTTGCATCAAAGGAATGTTATTATACAATTTTAAATAGGGAAGTCCCGTCGGAATTTGGGGAAATAATCAGGCTTTCGGAAAGTGTTGGTTACCAGAGTAGATTGATATTTATGTATGACATCCTTACATATCTCTCAGACATTGCTTCACTGCCAGCGAGCCTGTTCAGTACCCCGGTGAAGTTGTCTGACGCCTTTTTCACTAAATTTCTTTTCACCACTTCGGAAAATATTTATGCGTTTAAACGCTAAGACGAGGGAAATCATTTCTAAATTTCCTTTCATCGTCTTAATGGACTAGGTGGGGGAAATCATTTCTGAATTTCCTTTCACCACCTGTCTTAGTATTTACTTTTAAAACACGAAGATGGGAGCAATCCGTTTATATCAGGGCTGAGATCTGTGTAATATTCTTTATCAGAGGTCTGTCAACTTATTTTGATTACTCGGTATCAAGCTTCCCGTGACCCTCACAAGACCTTTGTTCTTAGGGAGACAGGGGAGAATAATAAAATTTTAAGGGACATCCTGTTCAAGCAAGCTTTGATTTTTTCGACGCTGTTGAAAAACCTAGGAAAGTTAGGATCGCTATAAACATTCCTTAGCTTAGCAGAAGATCAAGTAGTTGTGAAGACCATATTTCTTATTAAGATATGTTTCGAAATCCCTGAGGTTTAAAATGAAAAACTTTTACCCCTTCACAAAGACTCGGGAAGATAGTGACTCACTGAAAGTTAGGCCCAAAGATAGACAGAAAACAAGGCAACAATTCAATGGCTTAATACACAAAATGACACAACAGTTCGGGACTGGTTTTCGAATATATTTAGGAACAAAAATTATTACTGACTGTTTTTAGGTTTAATGTATTCATTCAAATTCATTTATTTGAAGATTATGAAGCCCAAAATAATCCTGTTATTATAACCTTTATATTTCAATTTGAACAATGTTACCTTAGTTCGCTTGAACAACTTTTCATGACCTGTATGATGAGAAAGCTTACCTCTATATTTTCTTTTCACTTTCTTTATGGACTACAAATTTTCTTATGTATCACCTGTTTTAAGTTGTTCTATTTCCAACTCCGACCTGCACATTATTTTTTCTATGCTAGTTTCATCTGCAGCTGGAATCCTGTAAAAACAAATACAAATCTTATTGGAAAGGTGTTGAGAATTTAGGAGAGAAAACCAAAAATTAAAATTAAACGTTTGAACAAAAATATAAATATGTACAAAACATTCATCATGAAATTTATTTATTTACAAATTATTATTATTATTATTATTATTATTATTATTATTATTTTTTTTTTTTACGACTGTTACGTCATGTAGTGCTTTAGAAACCACCCGTTGACAGGGGTGCTGAGAACTTATCCATCAATATTTTCCAAAAGAAAGGAATTTTTTCCTTCTGGAGCCGAGACCCTGAATGGTCCATACCAAAGTTGATCAAATTTGCCATGCTTCGCGGCTTCTTCCCTTCTCGTATCCCATCTTAACACTAAGTCACCTGGGAGGAATCCTCTATCCTTTGCCTTGAGGTCGAACAATGCTTTCATATTGTCCTGGTACTTCTGCATTTTCTCATCAGCCTCCACTCTATGCTGTTGAACCTCGATCAACTGGTTAATTCTTCTGGTTACATGATTGGGTTCTTTGTTCTAATCCTGCCATAATTTCATCACTGGCAACGCTAAGTTTATAGGTAGAACCGCCTCGGTCCCATAGACCATATGAAACGGCGAAATTCCGATAGACCTTTTAATGCTGATGCGGTTATCCCACAATGCGTACTTCAAATGCACATGCCAGGACCTTTTGTTTTCATCTAGTACTTTTTTGATTATGTTTACCAGGCTCTTGTTAGATGATTCGGCCAACCCATTTCCCTGGGGGTAATAAGCAGTGGAATGGCCGAGAACGATATTGTACTTTTGACAGAAGCTGATCATAGCCATGGACTTGAAGGCCTGGGCATTGTCGGTAACAATCTTTTGGGGACACCCGAATCTTGACAAGATGTTATCTTCCAAGAAGTCGATCACTACCGAGTCTGTTGCCCTTTTGGTTGGAATGGCTTCCACCCACTTTGTAAAATAATCTGTGGCTGTTAAGATCCACTTATGTTGAGCACTGGAATGGGGATTAATTTCCCCTATAAAATCTAGACCCAATTGTTGAAATGGAGCTTCGGCTTTGACTGGAACAAGTGGAAGTGCCGGGAGTTTCTGCTTACCAACTAATATTTGAGACGAGTAACAGGCACGTACTTTGGCATTGACGTCCGAAAATAATTTCGGCCAATAGTATTCGACCCTCAGGATCTTGTAGGCTATGGATCTCCATGCATGGTTTCCTCCATAGATTCCTTCATGAAATTCTTCTATGACCTTTGGAGTTTCCGACTCAACCAAACAGACCAGTAAGAATCCGAGTGGATCCTTCCAGTATAGTTGATTTTCGGAGATGCAATATTTTACAGCGTGGACTTTTAAATTTCTGCATTTGGCTGGCGATAGTCCATCTGGACATTTCATATTTAACAAATAGAAAACTATGTCTTTATACCATCCTGACAACATGAATTTTTCTTCAACCTTGCTTGGAGGTGTCTGGTCATCCGGCTCTTGCAAATGTGTGTCTCCGTCTTCCCCTTGAAGGCAATTGATATCAAGAGCTCTAAGGTTCGACTCAGCCATGAGTTTGGCCAGACCCTGCCCCTTTATCAATTTAGTAGGCTTGACTTCCAGATCAAATTCTTGTATTTTAGCGAGCCAGTGCCCTCATTTTCCATCGCTATCTGGTTGTACCAATATATCCTTCACGGCACTGGTTGGTACGTATGCGATGATTTTTGAATGTAGAGCATAGGTTCTGAATGCTTTTAGCGCTTTCACCATTGCATACGCCTGTTTTTCTTTATGTCATATTTTAGTTCAACGTCTCTAAGGCTCTTGCTGAAAAACGCGAACGACCGTTCGAAACCCTCATCATCCTTTTGCAGTAACACTGCGGTGATAGTGTGTTCAGAAGCGAATGAGAAGATGAGGAAATCTTTCAAGTAATCCGGGCTTGCTAACACAGGTGCCTCGCTGATGACCTTTTTTATATGCGCGAACGACGTTTTAGCCTCGGTCGTCCAATTTACCCTGCTATATTTCTTCAGCATTCCTATGATCAATTTGACAATCTCAGCAAAATTTGGTATAAACCTTCTTAAAATTTTTATTGTACCTAAGAAAGATTGAATTTCTTTTACGTTTCTGGGAATATTTATAGTTTCTATTGCGTCAACCCTCTTAGGATCGATCCTGATCCCATATTTAGATACGATATGCCCCAGGAGCTTACCTTCTTGCATAGCGAAATGTGATTTCTTTGGGTTCAAAGATAGGCCATACCTGCGGCATTTTTCGAAAGTCTGTTTTAAATGGATCAAATGTTCTTCATCGGTTTTAGAGAAAACTGTCAAATCGTCAAGGTAGATAACTACGAACTTGTCTCTTTCTCCTACGAAAGCGATGTCCATAGCGCATTGGAATGTAGCCCCTGCATTCATCAAACCAAACGACATTTTGTCATACATGAATGTACCCCATGGCGTGGTGAAAGCAGTTTTTTCTCTGTCTTGCTCGTTCATGGTGATTTGGTTGTACCCAGAAAACCCATCTACCATAGACATTCGATTTTCTCCAACTACCCTTTCTAGGACGTGATCCATTTTGGGAAGCAGATAATTATCCTTAAGAGAGGACCTGTTCAAGTTTCGAAAATCCAGACACAATCTGATTTATCCATTCTTTTTTCTGACAGGGACCAAATTGGCCACCCAGTCTGAGTCCCTTAGAGGTACAATTATTTTCGCATCTAAAAGCTTCTTATCTTCCTTTTCAATGACGGGCAACAAAATGGGGTTAAATTGCCTGAGATTTTGCCTAAAAGGCTTGACCCCGGGCTTCAACGGTATTTTGTGCTCAATTATAGAAGTATCATACGTTCGAAGCTCATCATAGGACCAGGCAAAAACATCTTTATACTATTTGAGTAGGTCTCTGTACTGGTCTTTCACCTTGGGAGGGAGAAATTTAGATATCTTTACTACCCTGGATTCTTTTTCAGTTCCAATGTCGCAATCCTCCACTTCTTCTAGTTGGGGCTGCAAAGTGGATTTCACAGGTATGTCGTTCTGATCGAAGAATCTTTCTAAAGGAATTAAGCCTTTCGGGATTTGGTTGTTTTTAAGGACCAACATGCGATGATCCACTATTTTTTCTCGAAAAGTTTCAGGATCTTCGCCTTCTTGCATAATCCACATCGGGTCGTTTTGGTTTTCTTGGTCTAGATGAGTTTCAGAGAACTCACCTATTGCCATAAGAAATTTCTGAATTTGTTCGTCATCTTCAAAGACCTGCCAGTGTCATACATTGTCTGGTATAGAGGGTTTATATCTGATTTCAATATGATATTTCAGTTTAACGTTCGTGGGAGGAGAAAAGGTTGAGGCTTCCTTAGCCAATGCGTCAGCATGTAGATTCTCTGCGTGAGGAATGAAATGGACTTTTACAGATGAGAAAAAATTCTCCATCAAATCCCAAGCACAATTTCTGTATGTTCTTAGTCTGGGATGCTTGGCTAGGTATTGTCGATTTACTTGTCTTACTATCAATTCAGCGTCACCGTAAACCTCCAAGTTTTTTATATTTAACTTCTTTGCAGCCTCTAATCCTAGGATTAATGCTTCAAACTCACATACGTTATTGGTGTAATCTATGTCCCACTGCAAACGATATGAGAAAGGAACAATAAACTTACCTTCAGGTGCTACTAAAAGTATGCCAGCACCAGCTCCTTCAGAAGACGAAGCGCCGTCGAAGTACATTTTCCAGATACCATTTTTGCATAGCTCTTCAGTCAAGGGGATAAGTTCTTCCTGCTTCATATCGAGTTCTTCTGGACACCCATCTAAACCATCGTCAAATGACAATATGCAATTCCCCAGATCTTGATCTGCAACGTAAATGGGAAAGTTATTTGGGTTCTGAGGATCACTGACAGTATACGCTAGTCTTGTTTCTCGGTACAAACGGGTAAATTGACCACTGAATATAGGGATTGTGGCATATGACATGTCCAATTGTAGAGAACCCCCCAACTTGGCTCCCCATGATCTGGATAACAACATACCATATTTGGGGGGAATATTTGCGATGACCACATCCATCAGGATACTCTTGACCGGGACCTGATCCAGGGTAACTACTAGATCTTTTATCATCCCCATACATTTAACTTTTCTCGAATCGAAAGAGTATAGATTTCCATAGGGTCTAGTGATCTGGAGGCCCAGCCTCTCCATTATAATTTTGGGCATAACATTATGTGAAGCCCCGGAGTCTAACATACAATTATGCAGTAACTGATCATGTATATTCAGGGTGATATAGAAAGGAGCGACGTTGTCTTTGGATCCCTCAAAATGAGGACCAAAGGTGATGTTAGGTCTGTCGTCTTCTAGGTTGATAACATCATAGTGACTTTCTGACTCATAAACACCCATCACTTTGGCAATTTTCTTACGATAAGTGGGGTTTTTTGCTAATTCTACCAAAGGAATCGATATCTTAATCTTATTTAATTCATTTTCTAAACTGAAATATGTATTTACCTTGTCCGTTTCTTTGGTTAAGACTTCTGAGCTTTTTCTTTCCGACTTATTTGTCTGGATTGCTTTATCACTCGTGATCTTAGTTGAAGATGTAACTTTATATAATGGTTCAGTTTCCTTTGTTTGGGTTTCAACTTTTTCCACCTCGGACTCTTGAGTTTTAGCTATCTTGCTTTTATTGCTGGGTAACAATGTTTCTTCCAAGGGAGGTTCATGTGGTTGACCCCTTTGAAGGATTCTCTTAGGTTGTTCAGTTGAGGTGGGATTATTTTTAGATCTCAGATTGTATTTGGGTTGAAAATCAGCCTCTATCATTTCCGTTTCTGGTTGAGGTACGCAGAGGTCGGTATGATCACCTTCTTCATATTCAATAGACGGTTGTGAGGTATTTAAAGATTTCTCATAGTCTTCCCTGGTCAAAAATGGCTGTGAACATTCATCACCGAAACATGCGACTTCATCTTCCGAATCTCCGAAATCTTGGAGATCATTTGCTCCTATAAAATTTTCATTTTTTAGTGGAGCTTGTATTTTTTGATCTTCATTCTTTATTTGTCTCTGTTGATTTTGGGGATTGGGGTTTCTCCTGAAGTATTTTTTGTTAGAAGAATCAACTTTAACTTGTTCCAACTCCATCCTAGATATTTTGTTAGACAGTTCTTTAATTATTCGGGCCATATCATCTACTCGGTCATCAACATATCTATTTGACCCCGAAGGACTTGTCGGTTCCCTATAACGTCTATTTTCTCGGTTGACTGTTTCTACCTTAGCCTTTAACTTACCTGAAGCCATCATGTTAGATTCTATTTTGACAGCATCATCTTGCATCCTATTTAGGGTGGCTCCTCTTCTTTCTCGCAAAAGTAGTGCAAAATCAGGTTCGAAAGCTCCCGCAAAGGTTACTTTGGTTGAGGGTTCGAAAGGTTTAACCGCGACTGGAATTTTATTATAGAGTTTGTTAAATCTCAAAATAAATTCCATAACGGTTTCTGAGTTATTTTTCTTTAGAGACCCAAACTCGGTAAGGTAATATAAGTGATCTTTTTGCTCTCCCCATTGTCTGAGGAAAGCATCTTCCAATGCGTCATATGTCTGAATAGAAGCTGCGGGAAGGCTCCGAAACCAAGTTCGGACCTGCCCTTCAAAATTCTGGACAAGAAGTATCGAGTAAACATCCTCGTGTTCAATACCACAGACATCAGTGAATTGGTAAAAGAAATTTATATGCTCGGCTGCGGTCAGATCTCCCTCCCCAGTAAACTTAGGAAGGTTCTTGATGTAGTTTTCAGGCAAATCATGAAGGGGGACGGGAAAAACCAGGGGAGCATATCTCGCTGCTACCTTTGCGAATACTCTGGGAGGAGGGACATTTACTTGACCACCACCTCCTCCTCCAGGAGCGCCTCCACCAAGAGTACCTCCACCACCTCCTACAATGCCTACCATCGACTTGGGTGTAGAAAATGAGTTTGTAACAGACTTTTCAGAATCAGGGGAGACTGGGAATTTCTGTCGAAGAAAGGCTGGTGTGTCAAACGACAATGATCTTTCTAAAGGACCCTTTCCCTTGTGTATGGATGGGAAGGTTTTATGAATCTCACCCTTAACTTCAAAGCAATTTGTCGCTGGATCTTGTGTATCAAACAGAGGACTGCGTGAAGTAGAAGGTTCTGAATGGTATTTAGTCTTTAAAAGTGGGTTTTTAGGCTTATAAATTGTAGAAATTGACTCAAATGAGCCTCTTTCTCTTAAAATTTTTTCAGTATCATGAACAGGCGTAATCAGCTTGCCATCCGGGTTCTATCTGGTACTCTTCCTACCAGAAGCCAGTTTATGTTTTCGTGGAGTCGCCAAGTGAAAGATTTAAAAGAGGCCTTAAAACTGTGTGCACTCTATGTTCACTATCAAAGAGTAACACTATCAACGAAATAATTTGTCATTTTCCCAAGGAAAAGATTTTGTAACTTCGTTCCCTGGCAGCGGCGCCAGAAAGATGTTGTTCCTGAGTCTGTACTTAAGGCTTAAAAGTACAGTGTCAAGGCATCCGAAAGTATGTCAAATATTTATAAAACGATTACGCTAACCTTCGGTATAGGAAACTAATGAGGATTTCTACGTTCTCGTTGTCTAGCTTCCAACTGTTCCTGATTTGTAATATCTTGTTCAATGGCTGCCCATGAACGTTCCAATTCTTCCCGGGTGTTAGCAGTTTTAAGGATTGTGTCAAAAAGATTTAAAGCAATATGTGTTTGATTAGATAGTCCGGGTTCGATATTAGGTTGAGTGGCTGTAGGGACAGTCATTGAGGAACATAACCAGTACGAAATGATTTAAAAGAGATTTCAACGCTGTTTTAATTTGGTCGAAATGAAGAGAAATTTTTACTTTAAGAACAAAATAGGAATACAAACTGAAGGCCCTTTCCCGTAACTGTATTATTTTTAATAAAAAGATGTGGGGTGAGAGAAAAACATTTAGCTGTAGATAACGTAAGGTTCCTGTCAAAGGAAAACGCACACATACACAGAAGAAGAAATCAATATAGAAATAATTGACATAGTGTAAATAAATGATAATTCTGTAAATGCAAATTGGTCTTACACCCGTTGATAACTGGTGCAGAGAAAAGACAAGAACCAATTACAGAAAGATAAAATTCCTTCGCTATAGTAGTGGTCGTACTAAAGTATAGCGATACACATCAATTATGAAAAGTGGTATGAAATGAAACATGAAACATAAAGAGACAAACTTGTAACACAGTCGGGACGGGATCGAGAATCTTCAAATTTGCTTGTATTAACTTATCGAATGCAAAAACTCTATTACAATCGATACCAAAAAGGTCTACCCTTTTCTTCTTCTTTTTATGGTCTATTTATACAAATTTGCGGATCAGTTTAGAAACTCAACGGTTTCGTAAATTCAGTTACAAACGAGAGGAGCGAAATTACTCCATCCCTCTTACTCTATTTTCAAAAGGTGCCAGGTGCTTGTCTTTGCATGGATTCAATGCATATGATACATTTGTCCACAAACTGGGATACAAGCTACGAAGGTTCTGCTTGACAGCTGGCCTCGGCGAAATAGCACTCTCGGGCTAACTGGGGAAGCTTATCACCCATTTGTGCATCAATGATGTCAAGAGCACTGAGTTGTGCGCTAGGTTGAATTAAATGTTTGTCAACTTGATCCATGTCCACCCTGTCTACCTTAGAGATATTCGTCGAATTTCTCTCATTCTTCTCCTTCAGATCGAGGGAAATCTGATCTACATTCATCTGCCTTAGCGTCTCTGAGTCACCTCCACTTTCCATTCCTAACAACTCGCCATCTATAACATTGAAGGCTTCTTCTAATGAATTGGTTACTTTTTGGGCCTGTTCCTTGCTTAAGGTAATATTATGTTCCCAATCCTTTAACATAATATTACCTCTAGTTTGTTCAGCGATGGTGAGTCCTGGAGAACCTGTTGAAAATCTGATGTTAGTAGCTATCACCGCCTCTTGAAAGGCGACCCGAGCAGCCTCTGCGTTCCTTTCTCTGACAGTCAGATTCTCTGAAATCCGATGCGTCAACAGGCAATCTTCTCGAATCACTCCCACTTTGTCTAGCAGACTCTGTTGTACAGAAGAGATCCTGGTCCGAATATCAATTGCTCGGGATTTAAACCCCTCGACGTTGATCACCTTGCTTTCAACAACCTCTAATCGAGCCTGCAACTCTGTGATCATACTCCTCTGCTGACCCGCCTGCATCTGATCATCTCGGATCACTGAATGTGCTTGTTCCAACTTGGTTTTGAGGACTTCTATTTCCTTCTTATCACCCAGTCGGGCCAATTCTATTTCCCCACTCGCCTGACTCTTAGCGCTTTCTGCAGCCGAAGCTACTCTGGCTTCGAGAGTCTTGATCAGGTGATTCTTTCTTTTGAGCTGACTTTTTAACATCCCGACCGAGAATTGATTTGCCAACGCATACGCTCCTAGCATTCCTGCGATCTCCATGGCGAATTCCTCATTCCTTTTGTTCTTTCCATCGGTCATCACTTTGAATTTTTTAGCGGTTGATCCTTTGGCCTGGTAAACCTCCCTTTTCACAACTGCTTTTCTCTTTTTGTCGAAGAAGAACTCATTTGGAAGAAGTTCTTCTGCTCTGATAGGCATTAGCTCCTCACCGAAAATCCATCCTTCTTCTATATTTCCTTGCGTTGACTGCAAGGGGGTGACAGAAGTGATGGGTTCCCCGATTTGCTTCGCTGCCTTTCCTGGTGTGATGACTGAGTCCTGCTTCTTCGGAGGATCATAGGTCTTCATCTCAGTTCTAAGATTCTGGGTTTCTAGCGGGTCTGTGTTTTTTACTTCCACCTCTGGACTATGTTCTTTGGGTGGATCCGTGGTCTCTTCTTCTGCTTCGGGATTCTTTCCATGCTCCCCTTCCTGGTGTTTTGCGGGGTTAGGAATTTGATCCTCGGAACCTTCAACATCCTTCTTTTTATCCTCGAAAATACCCAAACCTCCTAACACAAGGGGAAGGCTTCTTCGTCTATGCTCTTGGAATTTTAATACCGACGCCATGTATTCGGGTGCTAGAGATCGGATCCTGACTAGCACCTCCCCATAAGATCTCGCCCCTCGAAAAATGTCATCCGAGGGTGAACACTCGTGTTCAAACTTCTTCAACCCACAATTTTCCAAATGGTTGCTTACAATTTTTTGAGGATCGTGTTTTTTATATTCAATGGAGACCAAACTCAGGTCCTCCAGGGCTGCAGCCTCGGCTTTAGCATGCCCGAAATCCAATAAAGAATAAGATTTTAGCTGAACAGGGAAAAACGACCATACCTTCTTCAAAGATGCTTTGAGCTCTTTACTCACCCCACCAATCACTATTTGTCGAGCGATCTCGCGACAGGCCACCTTGTTGGGGATGAACAGTGGTAGCGCAAGCAGGGGAACAGTAGCTCCAAACACTCTGAAATAGGAAAACTCTATTTCTACGTACCAATCAGCTATACCACTCAGGTTTGCAGCGATGCTTTTAGAGATACGAGGTGGCGAACGACCAAAAATGGCGATGTGCAAGGGCACCATCACCTAGTTGAAAATTTTGTAAATAAATTTGTTTGCTTTATTTTCCCACAATTTGTCGTGATACTCATGTACAGGCTTTTCCATGGATGGATTCCAAGCCCAGTTCATCAAAGGGAACGATGTCATGGAACATATTGCGTCCATGATATACGCAGACATGAAAAAAGAGGATGGTCTTCCGCTTTCCTTCTGCTCTCGGTACTCGGTGACCTAGTTGAAAAAACTGTCCGAGAGTATCTTAACCCAATTAAATGAGCAACCTTCTGCTACCCAAAATATGAGAGGTACCCACGCAATGTATAAATGTGAAGTATCCTCCTTTCCGAATAGTCGGCATGTCATCATCGCCACATACATATACTGTGGCTCCAACAAAGCAATTGAATACACGCCCTGGTCATTTTCTCTGAATTTTGCGGAGCGCGAAACCCAGTCTTTTATCAAACCGGGCATAGTTTTTTCATATTGAGTGCACTTATTTTCTTTGAATCCCTCCAGGAAATCATCATCATATGTGTATTCATGTGTTGTCAGGAGCTTATACATGGTTTGAATATGCTCCGGTCTAAAAGTCCCAACCATGGCCCATTGGTCGCTTATGATAGTTCTGGTGGGTAAATCTATATGATCCAGCGCCCATCGGATCATGTCATAGTATGGGAGCAACCGTGGTCTGGTTGCAACCCGGTGCATTCCAGATTGAACAACTATTTTGTATTTAGTGTTCAGGTCGTCCTTTTCGTTATCATTGTCATCGGAATCTGAATAATTCACCAACTCAGATTGAAGAATATCTGAAACAAATGACCAGCTAGGTACTGAGCCGCCAGTCCGAGGTGAAGTATTAGAGACATTGTCTGAACCCTGCGCTGCAATCTCGACATTTTCCTTCGCAACTTTCCGTGGAGCCATGGCTGGAACTTGAGTTTTCGCTCTTCTGCGATAGACCTGTGTATACATGCAGAAATTAGTTCACTCAGAGAAAGGTGAGCTCTGTGTGCTTATGAAAAAATGTTTAAAATGAAATGAAATTCCCGTATATATTTGAAAACTCCGTACTATTTGAAATAAGTCCGTCAAATCGCAATTAGAAACAAATTTATTGTGTAAATCCGATCTTATTTATTTTTGGATTTACCCTAATTCTTCATTAATGTCATCAATGTTCGGCGGCTTGATAGGCAGTCGGGGTATGGAGAGCAAGTAGTTACCTCGTGAAATGTGCAAACCTCGATGCGCGGGACGTATCTCATTTTATTTCAAAATTTTAAATCTTAGCGACTTAAATAATTTTCTCGCTTTTCGCTGCATCGTGAATTTCCTTTTAACATTTTGACTCTTTAACTCGCGAGGCTGCGAGGGCCGATTTGGATTTAATTAGCAGTAATCGCTATTTGGAGCATCATTAATTTCCTAATCACTTTATTGCTATATCGCGACTCGAAAATTCGGAGATAAATTTATGGGAGGCTAGTACGCTGAGTCGCGAATCTGCGAGATGGCGATAATTAAGGATCAATTAGGGGAAGAAAATCTTAGATTTGGCGACTAATTAATCTTTCCATAATTACGTCGCAACCTCGTGAGTCAGGGTTTTAGACACTTTAACTTTATGAAGGGAAGTGCCGAGTGGCGAAGTGCCGAGAACCAAATTTAACCATGGTTAGTTCTTGACCAAGGTTATCACAAAAGTTATCGTGTTCTCGGCTCTCGGAGCTGTAAAAACAAAAACTTAGGTTTGACGAATGCCGAGGCGCGAACTCCCGACGACGTATACTCATGAGTTAAAAGTTTTACCCTAGTTAATGTCTTGGGCGGAAATTAAAACGACTTCGCCGTTTCGTGACTCGAGACATGCGAACTCAAGGTTTAAAGTATCCGAACTGCGAGACTCCCAAATACAACAAAAGAGCGAACATACTTGCGAAAAAGGATCTGTTTTGAAAGTGGAAAAGAATTGCTATCCAGGCGACAAGATTCCAGAGTTTTAAGATCTCAGAAAGAAAAAGAAAATACACTTTAGATTTCAAGTATCAAAAAAATTGAAAATTGTGCAAGGTGAAAAACAAGGGCGGATCCAACATACACCATGTTGATCAATGATGTAGCCTAAGGAATGGACCATGTCCATGCCGAAGGAGCATTTTCCCAAGTTGGTGTATAACTTGTGTTGCCATAGGGTGTGTAGAACCTGCCGAATATGATGCAAGTGTTTGGCCCAAGTATTGTTGTAAATGAGAATGTCATCCAGATAGACCACTACAAAAGTATTAGTGAATGGTTGCAGGATATTGTCCATCATCCTCATGAAAGTGGCTGGAGCATTTTTCAAACAAAAGGGCATGACCAACCATTCAAAAAGGCCTTCCTTTGACTTGAAGACGATCTTCCATACATCTGTCTATTCTATTAGGACCTAGTGGTTGCCAGACTTCAGATCAATCTTACTGAAGTATTTGGCCCCCGTGAGTTGATCATGGAGGTCGTCGATTCGGGGAATCAGGTACCAGTTTGTGACTGTGATTTTATTCAGAGCCAGGTAATCAATGCAGAGTCACTAGGTTCCATCTTTCTTCTATAGTAGTACAATTGGGTTCCCACAAGGTGATGAGCTTGGACAAATGTGCCCCTTCTGGAGCAGTTCTTGGATCTGTCGCTTGATCTCCTCATTCTTTAATAGAGAGCGGCGATAAACTGACCCATTGGGCAGCGATGCGCTGGGGTTCAGATTGATGGGTTGCTTGACCTGGTAGTGCAGAGGTACCCCGATAGGTGAGGAGAAGATATACGAGTATTCTTCCATGACCTTATCTACTTTCTTCTGTTGTGTGGAGAGGTCAGCCACAAAGACCCTTGATGTGGCTATAATCTTTCGCTTATTCTGAGAGCGAATCACGAAGAAGACAAACTTACCTGTCTGAGAGATGACCTTCCTACATTTATTAGCAGAGATCAAGGAAATAACACTAGGTGGGTCTGACTCGGGTATCCTGTACAATTTCAAGTTCAAAGTAATAATAACACTACGAGGCCTAGACTCATATACAACATGACGTTTCCATAAATAAGGTTGGCCCAAAAGAACATCACAAACTTCGAGAGGAGAAACATCACACAATACCTCAAATTTGAAGGGCTTGATGCCGTACAACAGTTGACATTGTTGGCCGATGCAGAGATCGCTTCCTTGGCGAAGCCATCCAATGGTGTAGGGTTGTGGGTGAGACATTGTTGGTAGGGCCAACCACTTGATGACCTTTGTTGAGATGACGTTCTTTTGGCTAGCGCTATCAATGATGAAGTGCAGTGGGGTGCCTCTTACCCACATCTGTGAATGGAAGAGGCACTCTCCTTCTTCTGGCTCGTCCGGTTCACTAGGCTGGAGCTTGGTGGTAGCAACGATGGCACTAGGTTCCGTGTCAATGATCCGTCTTCCGCTTTCTGGTTCTGGCTCATAGTCAGAACCCGCATCCGATTCAAAGGCTTTCACTTTGGCCACCAATGACTACTTTGAGTGGCAATCAATAGTGTTATGCCAAGGGCTCTTATGGAAGTCGCACCACTTCCTGGTATCTTTCTTTTTCTTTCCAGTGTCCTTCTTTGCTTGTGGCTTGGACTGGTTGTCTTGACTGTCCATCTTTTCTCTGACCTTTTTTATATGGGTTGGGGTTGCCCTTTCCTAGATTTTGTTGTGAGGGGTTCCCAGGCCCAAATTTATGCATCTTTTGTTTGAGCTTCTGCTTGATTTTGACGTCATATCGATAGGACACACCCAAGGATGAGATGTCTAGAAATTCCATTTCGGTCTGGATGTATATATGCAGAGCAATGTGATAATTGAGCACCAGATGTTGCTTCGAATATTTGATACCCATCTTGGTGCGCAAGGTATGAAAGATATTTGTGAAATCTGGCACTGCTTAGTCTCTTTCTTGCCACAGTGTGGTCCATTTGGTATACAAGTCGTCATAACTTCCAAAAGGCTAGTATTGTTCCTTAATAGAACCCCTGAAGGATTCCTATGTGGCTGTGACTGTAAATAATGAGGGTTCCTCCGTTTTCTTTTTCTCACAGAAAGTTTCTCGCCAATCTTTGACATGAGGAATGGCTTTGAGGAGCACAAAAGTAATATTTTCTCTATTCGAAAAGTTATGGACAAAAAAATACCCTTCTAGTAGATTCAACCACTTGTCTACAACATCTGTGTCTATCTGACCTTCAAATATAAGAATATCGAATTTTATTTGTACCTTGAAGGGGGCAACGCCTCCGCCGAAGAAGATGCATCGCCTGTTGGTAGCCACCTAAGGATTTGCGTGAAACTATCCATCATCTCGTTCCTCTGTTGCATGCGAGATTCCTCAATCAACAGTTTGAAAGGATATCCTGTCCTGTCATCTTTCTTTTCTCCTGCCATGAGAGGTTGCTGCGAGAGATTTTTTCCTCAAGAGAAACAAGCTCGAGACCCAACTCTTTGTACTCTGACCTCGTTGGGGACATGCATTAAGATGACAAGGAGCAAACCACTCTGATACCACTGATTCAGATTTATGAGCAAAACGAAATGACTACAGATTATTAATAGGTGCTTAACACAAAATAACAGAGATACAGTAACACTAGTTTTCTATTCAATAAGGAAATTAGCTGAAACTGTAAAATGTAGCAAAAACAAGCTTGCTGGAATGGTGGCGACTTATCTCTGAGAAGAGATGTGAGGGTTGTGCTCATTCACAAGAAGATGATTACAATGAGGCTCTGAAGGCCTTTTTACAATAAACAGGAATTCCAAAAACCCTATATATCCAAAAACCTAACCCTAGGAGATGAAGCGCCAAAAGTCACGTGGGCCCCATTTAGTTAAGTTAGTACATCAACTTCCCGGGATCGTAACTTTTGCATACGATCTCCATTTTAGGCATATGATAGCCCGTTGAAAAGGTATCGTCGAGGAGATTCATTTTGGGGGAAATAACATAGGAAACTTTATATTGCAACCCATTTTCCCAAAAAACATCGTTCATGGCCTCAAAACGACTCCGGAAGTGAAAACTGCTCAAAATAGTAAATTACCAAAATTTCCAGAAAACTGTTTTGAGTCAGTTGGAAAAGGTGGGTGGCCACCGATATCCACCTATATCAAAACCATCCCACACATTCAACATATGCATCTACTATAAATGTGTCAAATTTGAGTGCATACAAGCAAAAACTGAAAAAATTTAAACATTGGCCTCATTCACAGGTCACTCTGCGTGGGTTCAGATTAAATAATAATTTCCACTAATTGGTAATTAATGGAAAACCTTTTAAATTATTAGATGAACCAAAGTTAAAATTGGAGATGATGATATAAACCTGAATGAGTTTCTCTTGGTTTCACGAATAATATATTCTCTAATGAACAAGGCCAACCACGTGAAGATGGAAGCTCATATGGCCCCTTCCCCTCCCTCACATCACTCTCAATTTCCCAATACCCAATTTATCAACTATAAAATATTTGAAAGCAATATAGTAAGAATCAAGCGTAGAAACTAAGAAAACAAGAATTTAAGGTAAATGAAAGAGAATAAATCAACATAAAACATATAAATACATACTTCGTACATTTCAACATTTCGATATCATTAATTGTATTCTTCATCCAAGTCAACATCTGTATCATCCGGTTCAGAATTGATGTTGAAATGATTGGCCATATCAAAATCATCATCTATTTCGTCATTTCCAATCATATCATCATCTATATAATCATCAATAACATTGTCTCCTACATTTTGTTTGACTTATTCAAGTTCTTCATCTAACATATCATCGATATCATCTTCATCCAGAACATTGTCTAGAACATCTCCTTGAACTTATACGATGTCTTCACCTAACACATGAACTAATTTCTCCTCTACATCATCTTCTTCGTCAATATCATCTACTTCCACTACATTATACTTTACCAACCTTCCTCTTGGATCATATCTAACAAAATATGACCAAACCCCTCTACTTGGAACGTCTGAGTAAAATACTTGTTCGTATTGGCTTGGAAGAACATAGGGCTACGATCCTGGCTCAAAATTCCTTGTATTAACCATGGTAAATATGTTACCATGCTGATTAATAGTTCTATTAGGATCACGTTCATTCATTTGTAGCATGTACCATTTGACGTTGAGCATAACTAATTTGAAGGATTTAAAGTCACACTCAATTATATCATCCAAAAACCCATAATATCTATTTTCAGAGACGTTTGGATGTCTGTCACTTCTAGAGGAAACATTAGTAAATTTAAATACTGTAGTTATCCCACTATCATAAGTTTTCATCTTTTCACCCAACTTTTTGATGTGAAATTTGCAACCATTGCACCACATATCCTTGTGGTGTTTCAATTGAAATATGCCAGACACGTAAAAAAATGCATTGTCAATTGATAAACATATTTATACTTGGAAATTATGCAAATTAAGGAAAAAAACACGCCATATATACATCAATATAATATTCAAAAAAACTAAATAGTGTGGGTGAATATGCTTGCCTGTTTATCTTTTAAACCATACGCTAAATCAATTTCCCTCTGTGTAAGATTGTTATCTCCTTTACGTTCATCTTCTTTGACCAATCTAGCCACACCATACCATAATAACCTACCATTATTATATTGTATAGATCGTTCAATCCATAACTTCATCCAATCAATATTATTTTCAATGTATAAATGTAATGCATCCCACTCTCGACCAGTTGTATTAAAATAAAACAATTCACATATAATCAATTACCATGGTATACCATCATAATAATGGATTATGCAAGAAGAATAACAATTAAATAAGTACGATATACATAAAAAAAAGAGTCAAATGTATTATAAATCCCCACCATCTACCTACATGTCACTTTCCTCATTCTACCTTTCCCCAATAGGTGCTCCCCTTCAAAACTGTTGATGGAGTTGACATCCGAAATGCGATCCACATTAATACTTGCAAACTATTTTAGGAATATATTGAGTAATATAAACCATGGTTTTATATAACATATATCCCTCTACCATAGAACCCTTAGGATGTGCTCTTTGTCTAATCAAAGCCTTCAATGATTTCAAGTGCCTCTCAACCATCCACATTGACCTTGTGTGTACAGGTTCACACTTTTCAATCTCCTCAACTTGGTGTATGAGGTATTGTTCTTGTGCATTGAATTTTTTTGGAGGTAGATGCTTTTGCATTTCACACATTAGATGAGGAATTTGTCTCCTCCAATACTTTATATCTTCTATATAGATTTATTTAGATGAAAACTATCTACAAATGATGCAAGCAAATCATAAGTTTCAACAAAAAAGTATATAGTACTACATTACAAGTAAAACACATGTAGTCAAATACAAGTTGTACAATGAATTGAACAATTTACACTTTGCATATAAATCACCACTTACCTCATGTATTTGCCAAGATCATATATAACTTGTTTGACATCGTTTTCAAAGTTGTTTGGGAGAGATAGAGGTAGTGTTAGCACTCAAAATGTGCTCTTAAAATTTTTAAGCGCCTTCATCATTTAATGCTTGACTTGTCAATTTCCTTTGGTCTTTGCCCGTTGTTATAATCCTCAAATATTCCATTGAGCCTTGACATTCTTGATTTGATCACCTTTTCTCGTGAACCCTATGGTATTTGTCTTTTGCTGCCACCTATATTCCGAAAAAAAAACACAAATAAATGTTATTTATTCTAAAAAACCCTAGTTCTATGCCTTTTTATATTTTCAAATAAAAAATTATTTTTATTTGTAAATATTACCAAAAATTTGTGTGTGCTCAAGTGTTCTAAGTCTAATCCTAATCACATACCAAAGCCTTGCATAAGCACCAAACCTCTTCACTCCACATGTCTCAGTTATGTAATAATGTAAGCACTGACACATATAAAGACAATATTTCCTCGATCCCGATGCATGTGGGATTTATGCTTTTGAGTAAATATACAAAATACAAAACTCCCCATGCCAACTATCAAGATTCGATGAGCCCACATGTGTTCAAAGTTTTGTGCGCCGAACAGATAGATGAAGTTCGAAGTAAAGTTATAGGTGTTTTGATTGCTGAGTTATCAGATGTCAAGCTGAAGGGTATCTATGTTTGCAGGGTGGGAATGTGAGGTGGACTGGCTTGAATGGTCACCCACATTTTGGAATGGAAGCATCGGTGGGAAACTGGTAGGTGCATATGATATCACCATGCCAATCAAAAGTTTCGGGAGGACATGGTGGTGTAATGCAATTTTTTTTTGTTTCCTGAAATGACAGGCTTAGTACTACCATTTATATTACTGATCTTCATGTCATTAAAATCATCATGCCGAGGCCAAAATGCAGAATGTGCAGAAGAAGATCGAGCTACGTTATTATATTTCAAAGCTGGCATCATTGAAGATCCCACTGGTGTTCTTGAATCATGGACGGGAAAAGATTGTTGCCGATGGAATAGTGTGCTGTGTGACACCCACAACGATTGAGTGGTAAACTTCATTCTCCATGCAGATCCACGTAACAACAATGAGTACATGAGTGGAACTATATCAGAGTCCATTGGTAATCTCTCTTATCTCAAGAGGTTCACTGTTTTCAGCTAAAAAAAGATTGGCGGATCAATCCCATCTTCTATTTCCAGCCTCTTGGCCTTAACCCATCTTTCTCTAGACAATAACATTCTCACAGGTTCTATTCCTTCAACCATAGGCAATCTGCAGGGGTTACAATCTTTGTCTCTCTTGGAAAACTTGCTTACCGGTTCTATTCCAAAATCCATCGGGAATATGCAGAATTTAACTGCTTTGTATTTGGATTCCCATGGGCTCACTGGGTCCATTCCTCCGAGCATCGGAAATATGAGTCACTTGTCCATCTTTATGCTCAAAAGAAACCTTCTATCGTGTCCCATTCCTGATTCGATGGGAGATCTGACAAGCTTAAGCACTGTCGATAAATAACAATGCAACCAGATCCCTGCAAATCGATAACATGGGAGCAACTAAGTAGCAACCTAGTTTTGATATTTGGGAAACGACTAAGGGGACTGAAGTTGTTTCATGTCCCGTTGATAGAAACTGCAAATTATTTGGTTTTCGTTTGATTGACAATTCAATTGGGGGTGAGCTAAACCCATCTTAAATCAGAGGTTCTGTGAACGAGGAAGACTTACAAGTCGCTGCTCATACTTCGACATAAATTCATTCATAACATTTAGAGCCTGACCAACAGTTAGAACACACAAAAAAAACCAAGTTTGATGTACCCACTGTAAGCTATGAACAAGAGAAAACATCCCCAAGAAACACAATGCAGAGCTTCAGCTCAGAGTAATCCTACTAGGAGCTATACCAAGGTACATAAGTAGGGTAGTGCTCTTGAGAGAGCTATGGATCTTACAAAATTGGAAGGCTAATCAGAGCTTATTCATGAAATTGAGAGCTTATTCATGAAATTGAGGTGATGTTCAATTTTGAAGAGCAACTATAGGATTCTAGCAAAGGTTGGCAGGTTGTCTACACAGATATTGAAAGAGTACTGATGCTTAACTTTTCGTATGGAGGCATTGAATGAAATAGAGTTGGAACACTTGCTAAGGATGGAAGGGCAGAACCATAAAAACTCTAGCAACAGAGTGAATCTAAAGAGTGAATCTAAATAAACTTGATGCAAAGGATGGGATTACACAGTCATCAACAGTCAAAATCAATCAAAGTAACCTATAGGAGCTCGACCACACCCATTTTTCCTATACTCTGTTTTTATTTTTGCCTAAGGGTATGAAAGCATGCATCTGAAGATTCAGGGTATCAGATCCTCCCCATTAGTAGAATGATATCAAATTCCTGTACATATCACTAGTATAAATGTCTATATTTGTTTCCCAAAGAACTTTGAATTGTATGTACACAGTGACATGGAAGGCTAAGCAAAGAAGCAATGATATGAATCCTGAGTAATATCATTGTAATCAGTTAAAAGCAACATTATTGGTTCAGAAGCAACAAAGATATTAAACTCCCAGTCAAAATTCAAACAAATCTTCTAGTATTTTGGCCCAAGATACCTTTTATAGAAGTTTGTAGCGCTTGTCAACTGTTTTTCACATATTGCGCTGCAAACCAATGTATCTTCCACGAGATAGAAGACAAGTCTAAATTGAATTATGTTTTGGTAAAAGAAGAAGAGGGTTCGATGCCCAACTGTGATTGAAGTTTCCAGAAGGTGTAGTCATCCTCCAACAAGCAGAAGGAGTTGTCGAAGACTCAGATTATGATAAGGTTTGACTCCCTAAAAATAAGATCTTGATCCTATAATTTTGTAATAGATCAGATTATAGACTATGTTTAGCTATTCGATCCCTTTTTCAAGGATGTTAGTTAATCATTGTAAGGTTATAAAACCAATCATTTCTACAGTGAAAGGGGGGTTTCGAAATTGAAGATCCATATGTAATCCTTTGTGATTAAGACATTTGAATATATTATGGAATGATAAGCTTCTGTCATGTGATACTGTTCAGACCTTCATTTTCCTTTCTTATTTTGTACTTGTGAGTTTGACATAATGTTCATTTCATTGTTTATCTTAAGATTGATAATTGTCTTCTTATCTCTACATAAATAAACAAAGAGTCACAAGCAATTTGCTAGTTATATTCAACTTTTCACATATATTTTTAATAGATGTGATGCTGTTGGCATAGTTAGCATTCTTCAACCACTTCATTTTTACAAATTATCTGATCAGCACCCTTTGATAACCTTGTTTTGTCTTGATGTGTTCAAATTTGTCTTGAGTAGAAGAGTGAGTGTGTGAGGTGTTCATCTTTGATCCATTCTTTTTATACCTTTATTTAAACATTTGATTAAGTTACCAAGCTCGTTCCCTTTACAGTCAGGGAAAGACTCTTGGAGTGATAACATGTAGAACATACTGTAACAAAAAAATGAATCATTATTTATTCCCAAATTAGTAGAAAAAAAACACTAACAAGATGTTTCACCAATATAGAAATATATACACCAAAATAATTACCTTAATCAAGGTATGCCAATCATGAGTTTTTACCCCACCTAATTCACCTTTCTTTGTGAGGATATTCTTTATGTTTGAAGAAAATCCAGTGGGAAATTTAATTTTTTCAATAACCTCTTTTACATCCTTGCTTTGTTGCTCTGTCAATAGCCATGGAAGGACACTTATATTTTGGTCTCCATCGCTATTTGAATGAATCACACTTTGCATTGCATGACTGGCCTCTTTAAACTCATTACAAATCTTGACATTTTTTTCTTTGTCACTCCTTCCATCTTAGATTCACCATAATGTTTCTGTTACATTCTTCCCAATGTGCATTGTATCAAATAAATGAAAAATTTCTAGGTGCTCATAGTAGGGGAGCCTACTGAATTGTACGGGATAAATTTTAATTCCTTGTGGAAGCACCCCATTATTAATTACTTCATGACAACCTTCAAGTTGAAGCATATAAATTAAAGATATTACAACAATACTTGTCGATTAGTACAATGAAAAAAATGCAATAAAATAATAAAATATTCCAAACATTTCATGTATGATACATAGAGAATTTGATCCATACCTTGATGATTTCTATTATATTGCAACTGCCATAGACAAGGTGACATTCTTCATGGATTTAATCTAGACTCTTCTTTCCCATTGAAAAGATGTTTTTTGGTACTTCGATACCTATGGTTCTTAGAGAGGAAGTACCTATACTCATCAAACACTTCCTTTCCTAAACTTCTTGAACAATGAGATTTCATCTTAGGACCACAAAATAGACATGCAAATTTACCCTTTATTTGAAGACCTGCAAGAGATGGATTAAATTTTATATCAATTATTTGAAGTATGTTTAATGAAGGGATTATATAAAGAACATGAATGATATGAAATTCATAAAATTAAACACTTTTAAAGTGCATATGTAACATTATAAGATACCACATAAATGTGTTAGCCCCGGGGCATCATGAATTGTCCATACAAGCATTGCATCAAATTGAAATTCCCTTTTGCACCTGCTTGTCTAGAGATATCATACACAGTGATGCCCTTCCAGAACTCTAGTAACTCGTAGATAAGAGGCTCGATATATACATTCATATCTTGGACTTGGTACTTACCTAATTGATTGAACATACAATACATAATTACTACATATATGAATAATGTTGGCCCTCAACCAAGTTTTGGAGAACCTTGGTCATGTTTGACCATTTTTGGGACTTCGACAGGTTGGTCGAAGACGGAGCGCCTAGGCGAAGCGGAGATCGCGGGATCTCACTCCCTTTCATGGGATTTTTGGTTTTAGGGCTTATGTAATGGGTATGGGATGTCGGCCCATGGGTTTACCCATTCTTAGGTCCCATTTGTAAATGTATAAATAAGTAGCTAGGAATTGTAAGAAGCATAAGATACGAAGACCTAAGTTGGCTTTATGAAAGATATGTAAAGGTTGCCAAGTGCGATTAGTTGTGAAGGCTCTATGCATACTATGTGTTGAGATCTTGCAGAGCTAAGTGCAAGTGATTGTAAGAAGGCTTTGTGCTGTGTTGAACTCGGGGAAGGAGGATCTAGCGAAGTGCGCGCAGATCTCCTGTCCTATGCGGAGTTGGTTTTGTGGCTCTGCACATGTAATAAGATTGAAAGAAGATAATAAAGAAGACGAAGAGTTGGTGGATGTAGCCCCACACTAGGGGTGAACCACGTATATCCTGTGTTGTGATTACTTTGTGTTATTGATGTGATTTGTGCTTAGTGATGAATCTTTATGTATGTTAGATGCATCTGATGTAGTAGCTTAGTGCTTAATAAACATGAATGAATGTTAGATCTGTTTGATGCTAGGTGCTAAATGGTTAAATATTCTTAGATCTTGTTGAATACTGCGTTGTTATGTAATTAGGGTTTTTACCTGCAATGTGAATAAGGGACAAAGACTAATGAACATTAATTGCTAAGTGCTCTGTTAAGTATTGTGATCACATACCTGTGTCCCAAGTAGGTTGTAGACACCTGAGCCCTACAACCCCCTGCCTCTACCTCGGGTGAGACTTCATCTGCTTCACAAGTGTTGTTGAAAGCGCTGATAGTGAGGGTTTTGTTGGTGCGCTGTTGAAGTGTTGAACCCCGGGTCTGCCCTTGTGCCAAAAAATGGTTCCGTTGCCGGATCCTCGAAAGAATTTTTTGTAGGTCCATCACTGTGATCCCATTGCGTAGTACATGAAAAGTTGGGGATCGTTTAAGAGAAAGAGAGGATTGACTCTTTGTTATAGTTGCAAAAGACTGGGACATCTTGCAAAGGAATGCCCTGGTAGAGGTCCTATTTACCTTTGTTGTAAAGCTACTGGACAAGAAGTTTTAGATTGCCCTATAATGATTGCTAAAGTTGAGAAGATGAACATGAGACAAGAAAACCATGAGGAAGGTCAAGAGACTAAGAATATACTAGAGAGCCAGAAAGAATCCAAGGCTATATTATTGCAGATAAAAGAAACACTGAATGATCACAGAGACATCGGTTTATCAGAGATATTAAAAGAGAAAGAGTGCATAGAAACAAGAATATGATACTTCGACATAGACTGTGTATTGGACACAAAAACATAGGTTAATATCATGACAAAAAGTACTTGAAGATTTTGGGAAAGCCTGCTATGATTCCTTCATTGGGAGGAATAGGACTGTTTAAAAGAAAGATGATAACACTATGTAGAAGACATAATCATGTTCCTATGAGTGCTCATGGAACATTGATAGCAGAAGAATTCAAGGTCATTAAGTTTGTTGAGAACAACACTCCTTTTGCACTTTTGTTAGGAAAGACTTGGATTGAGAGAGATCAGATCTGAAAGAAAGAAGAAGAGGAAGCTATAGAAAAAAAAAGAAAGAATTAAGAGATTTCATGGCTAGAAGAATAACGCGCTTAATAGAAGAACAAGAGGACAAGTCAAATATACTAAGGACCAGAGACCTGGCTATCAAAGTTGAAAGAACACAAGAAGTCTTAAAGAACTTATCCATGCAGAAGAGAAGAGCACCTACTCCAGACACAGTAAGAGAAAAAGTATTACCCTCGAACCCTGTGAAAGACCCTCAGAAGTGTGAAGTTACTATGGTAAAAGAAGATAAGAACAATAATGGAAAGAGGAATCCAGAGACACAAATCACATGAAAGAAAGAAAGAAATCTCAGTAAGAAGAAAGCATAACTAGAAAAATTGCAGGAGGTTCTAGAGAGGACTTCGCAGAAGGAAATCTTGCAGAACTCGAACCTCGCCGGAATAGCATAACAACACAGACTGACACTTTGCCACAACAAAACAATATGACCGTTGGAGGCATCCTGATTGTTAGAACGACGCTCCAAAACGAATAGAAACACAGTTATTGCCGGAAAGATCTCCATTGGACCATTGGGACCGCGCCATAACGGATGAAATTGTATTGATTGAGGCATTCTTGCCCGTTGGAGGAGTCCGTTAAGATGTTGTCTATTTAACCCGTCGAATGTTGCACCAGGGACACTTTTGAAAATTGTGATTATTCGAGCCCACAGAGAACTAATTTCTTTCATGCAATGCTTATTGAGACCTTGCCACCTATTCTCCTTACCTTGAGAGTTTGACCACCTATCTAAAACATTTGATCACGAGTGTGCATGTCGAGCGACCTTAGCGTAGTAGAGAAATCCGTCGAAGAGATTTTGATTGACCTCATGGCTAAGAAGGTCATGTCCGCAGGAGAAAATGCCTCATCGACGAGAGGATTGAAAGCCTCCCCATCGAGTGCACATCCATCTGGTACATCCCGAACTGCGGCAGAGAAACAAAGCAAGCATCACGATGACTTGGCAAACACGAAGCTCATCCCATCAGTCCTGGCTAACTATATCCTGCCTCTAGCTGGCATGGTTAGTTGTGACAACATCCCGAGGGACTTCGACTATACACTAATCACTGCGTACCTCCCGAAGGGGATACGTGCAGTGGGACTATGATTGGGACAAATTATGATGCTAAAGATCAGTGATTTCAACTTGGGATACTGCAAGAATTATGGAATGCTCGCACCACATAAGTACTTGACAAAGACAACGGGGAAGAAGTCAAAGATATGGAGGGAATTGTTATCCCCACTTTTAGGGATAACTAGGAGATTATGTCTCCAGGCCCGTAGGTCCTAGACATGGAGTACCGAGAGCCAGATCGACTTAGGAATGGACCTGGAGGGCCCACCTTTTCTCCCTTTCAACACCTCTACTTTGCGAGAAGCAACAACATCCATCACCATCGACTTGGTCTTGTGTCAGAGACGGTTCTTGCTCCATGAGGTAATGAGTCTGGGTATCAGGGTATGTGTCACTCTGATCCTCAAAACCTTTGAATATGTGTTCAAGGATAAATTCGTGAGTGCGGACACAGACCAATCTCCCCAGATCCACCTGGATCTGGAACAAACTGTGACAGAATACTACTCTTTCCCT
>ML796774.1:45587-59350 GCA_009831015.1 Picea engelmannii | reverse complement strand
TATGTCGGGAACATATCGTGACCATCGGATTGCCTAACTACAAATGCATACTAATGCATACTAAAGAAACACACTTTTACCTAACGACATATTAGACCAAGTAGATCTTAACTAACTCCTAAGTGTCTAAATATCCTAACAGGTAATAGGGGTTTTATACACATGTTTAATAATATTGATGGTGAGATGTGATTAACATTGCTATGATCCCTGTGACTTATGAGCCCAAGGAGGGAGTAACTATTGATGTGCAGGATCATGTCTGACGGAGAGGTACCATGTTGGACAAGTACACATGGGAAGATGATCAGTTCAGACATCCATGGGGTTGAAGAGCCCACCAGATGAATGGTGAGACCCTAGAAGGGGGCACAGATAGGAGAGAGGGGTTTGCACCAGAGAGAAGAAGGACTTCTTGCAGAGGCACCCTAGAAGAGATTGACCTAGGGGGATTGTGCCCTTTTCAGTGGAACTTTGGCCTTGTAAAGCCTAGGACGTCACCGAGGAGGTTCATGAAGTCATCCTTTCGTCATGAGCGTTTTGGTAGATGGACAGGGTAGTTTGGCACATGTGGCAGACTAGAGAAGCCCAAGGAGGGATAATGTTTTGCTTCAGGAGGTTGCATTTTCCCTCAAAGGGGCTAACGTCACCCTATAAAGGGGATGGAATCCTTCTATTTCTTGATTAGGGTTTTAATTTAAACATTTAATGTAAAACAATATAATTTTAGTATTTTGGCCTTGTCGACCTTTTTATGACCTAAAAGGTAAAATTAGGTCATTGTATTGTATAAATTGAGGGTTTTTACCTTCATTTTTTGGATCATCTTTCACTCACTCATTAGTGAGGTCTGAAATTTGCGCTATCTTTGGAGATATTGGCTGAAATTGTTAGGTGCAATTGTTGAATGAAGACATTTTTGGACTTGGATTAGCATTTTGGCATTTCTCTTGGTGGAAGGTATTACAACTAGGGTTTTCTATATGATTTCTTGGTTAAATGTAAGTAAATTTCTGCAAATTTTTTTAATTGAATGGTTTTAGTATTGTTTTTCTTTCATTTATGGTTATGATTTGCTGAATTAAATCCTAGGTGACAAACACACATTGAAGGTCCTTGTCTCATTTCCCTACCAAGGTTTTAAGCCATTTTATTTGCTGAAGTGAGATAGAGCCTTGCCTTAGAAACACTCTATTCTTTCTTTCTAGCCCTTGTTGAAGAGGATTGAGCCTTTCCATAGAAACACTCCATCCATCTTCTTCCATGCTAACCGTTTTTCTTATTTGTTGAGCTAAGAAGGAGAAAACACATCAAGGCCTAGTTCCCCTACACCTTGGTGAGCCAATTTTCCCTAGGGTTTGCCTGATAAAGCCTTGCCATAAAAACACGTTACTTGCAAACCTTCTTGTCTTAGTTTTATGCAATCTTTTGATCTATCCATTTTCCCATTGAGCTAAGGAAGGAGGAGAGAGCATTGAGGCCTAGTTCCCCTACACCAAACTGAGCCTCTCTCTCCTAGGGTTTCATCCTTGAGGCCTTGCCATAGCAACACCTCAAGGTTTAACTCTCTTTTCCTTAGTATTTACCATTATCATTTGATCCTTCAACTTTTGCATCCTTTTTTTGACTCCATATACCCTAGGAACGCACTGATCTAAGGCCACATGTGTTGAGTAACTTGATCATACTACTTCCAATACCTTTGAATAAACCCTAACTGTACTTACCCTAGCCTACATAGCCCTAATAACCCTAGTGTTGTCGTCACCTTTCTTGTGCTATAAACACCTTTGTGCAGCTATCATTTTACTTTTAAAGCAATTGAATGGTTGGTTAAGGAATTATGTATGAAGTGTTAATTTGTTACATTGAATGCCAAGTTTCTTTAGCATTTATTGAGAAGTGATATTGTAATCGTTGCTATTGTACAAACATTGACTTCGTCAATATTTATTGCTCAATTTCTTATTTATTAGAAAAGTCATTGATTATATGAAGTATTAACCAACAAGTAAGCTTGCACATGTAGTTTTATTGTTGCTTTGTTCTCGGGCATGGATAATTTTTTTGTTACTACTTCCGGTTATCTTTATTGGATATAAGCCAAACTTTCTGATCAGGTGGTGAATTTTGAGGGGGATTATTATCATTTATCCTTTCTGAGCCCTTTGCATTCTCAAAACCCCAAGTCACCAGGGACGTCTCTCATGGGCCTTACCTCCCTAAATAGAAAGAACCTTCCCATCGAGGTGATAGTGGGTGGGATTGGTTCAATTACGCCAATTTGATCTCTTTTCATCCATCTTTTATCCTAACTACAAACTGTGCGATAACATGAATAACCAAGGAATGGCCTGCAAAATTCTTTGTACCAGTTGAATAGACAAAACTCTCCAAACCCGATCTCGTCGGAAGTCCTGTAGTCACCTGCGAAGAGTATGATGGAACAAGTAGAAGCAAGATGAAGAATTAGGAAGAAGTGCAAGAAATGCACAACGCATTAGAGGAGACTACACCAGATTCACCTGAAGGGGGAGGAGGTGATGAAGTAGACAAAGAAGAGGATGAAGGGGAAGAAGATAAGAAAGAATAGGGTGAAGTAACACCACCTAAAGATCCCCTTACAAAGATAGAGACATCCAAGAAAAGAAAGGTTTCTCCAAAGAAACCCCCAGCGTGGAAGAAGTCACGTGCCAATAAGCCCCACTTACAGACTATACTTACAGTGGATGATATTGACCTCTTCATTGCAGCTATATGAGATACTTTCGAGGAAATTTTGTAGTGAAGCGAAGCCAAACATGAGACAATGTATGAAAGGATCAAGGCGAAGCTCAAAGGGGTACAACATGCTCTTTATTCGAGCTGCACAATGTCTACTGTGTCATTGTCATCAGGGGGCATAAAAGTAGGAGATGAACCTACCCAGCTACGTAGAATAGAATATGCGACAAAGGCTTGCCTTTGTCGGGTCCAGGAAGAAAAAGAGTAGGCCACAGAGGCATTGAAGCAAGCAAAGGAGGAATCCCTAGAGAAACATTAGGTTGCACGGCAAGAAAAAGACGACCTCTAGGCGAAGTTTTCAGAAGACAGAGAGCATATATAGAAAGAAAAAGAACAACTGCTCGCAGAGTAGATTGGAGTTAAAGAAAAAGTCACTAGAGCACTTATCTTTGTGTCGGGCCTGACACATATGGAAGAGGAAAAAACTGAAATCCAAGTGGGGAATCTCGTTGAAGCCATTCAACAACTCCAAGCAAGAGTAGAAGAACTAGAATTACAAGTAGTATCGAGAACTCCGCAGGAAGTGTCGGATCAGAGGGAAGAAAATGCCCAGAGCGCAGTCGGAAGAATCAAGGCATTAGCCTTAGAATGCAAGAAGCTCAACAATCGAAGTGCGCAGACCTATGAGTGCCTTGTAGAGAACCCAGAACTAAGGACATTAGAGTCACAACTCCAGGAAGAAAAGCAACAAGCAGCGACAATACATGAACAGTTGAAGCTACTGTCAGCGGTCGAGAAGATGAAAAGGTCACAAGAACATCACGCAGTTCAACAACAGGTCCATGCCATCTAGAGTAAAGTCATGGAAGTGACCCAGATACTTCATTTGGTACAGGACGAAGCCTGAACACTTTTTGAGAAGATTGAAGGACAAGGTGCACGACTAGAAGAAGTGGTCACCACAGTGGAACAATGCTTGGAAGGACCTGTCACCGAGAAAATCATTCAGGAGCTCGCTGAGCAGGAGGCCCTGGCGAAACAACAATTTGAGGCAACCCAAGCCAATATTGAGGCCTTCAAAGCAGAGTTTCCCAGGTCAGAGTGACTCGGGTTGAGTCACTGGTGAGTGTTGGGGGCCTATTGGCCCTCGACCAAGTTTTGGAGAACCTTGGTCATGTTTGACCATTTTTGGCACTTCGACAGGCTGGTCGAAGACGGAGTGCCCAGGCGAAGCAAAGATCACAAGATCTCACCCCCTTTCATGGGATTTTTGGGTTTAGGGCTTATGTAACAGGTATGGGATGTCAGCCCATAGGTTTACCCATGATTAAGCCCCATTTGTAAATGTATTAATAAGTAGCTAGGCATTGTAAGAAGCATAAGATAAGAAGACCTAAGTTGGCTTTGTGCAAGATATGTAAAGGTTGCTAAGTGTGATTAGTTGTAAAGGCTTTGTGCATACTATTTGTTGAGAACTTGCAGATCTAAGTGCAAGTGATTGTAAGAAGGCTCTATGCTATGCCGAACTCAGGGAAGGAGGATCTGGAAAAGTACGCTCATATCTCTTGTCCTATGCAGAGTTGGTTTTGTGGCTCTGTGCATGTAAGAATATTGAAATAAGATACTAAAGAAGACGAAGAGTTGGTGGATGTAGCCCCATGTTGGGGGTGAACCACATATATCCTGTGTTGTGATTACTTTGTGTTATTGATGTGATTTATGCTTAGTGCTGAATCTTTATGTATGTTAGATGCATCTGATGTAGTAGCTTAGTGCTTAATAAACATGAATGAATGCTAGATCTGTTTGATGTTAGGTGATAAATGGTTAAATATGCTTAGATCTTGTTGAATACTATGTTGTTATGTAATTAGGGTTTTTACCTGCGATGTGAATAAGGGCCAAAGACTAATGAACGTTAATTGCTAAGTGCTATATTAAGTATTCGGATCATAGATCTATGTCCCAGCTAGGTTGTAGACACTTGAGTCCTACAACCCCCCCTGCCTCTACCTCGGGTGAGACTTCATCTGCTTCGCAAGTGTTGCCGAAAGGGCCGATAGTTAGGGTTTTGTTGGTTCATTGTTGAAGTGTTGAACCACAGGTCTTCCCTTGTGCCAACAAGTAAATAAAAAAATATCAAACATAATTATAAGACATAATTGAACATATATGAGTAAACAAAAAAATATAAGACATAATTATGAAACACACAAGACAAATGAGATGTTAGAGTGTTAAAAAAAATTATTCTAAACAAATACTCAGAACAATCATTGCCAACACCATGTGCTCCCTCTTTATTGACATCCATGGAGGAATTTTATTGTTGATAAAAAAACATGCCACATCGAGTAAGTAGATCTAAGCTCTCCAAATGGATTGAAACTGTCAGCTGCCAATGAAAGCCTGAGATTACGAGCAACTTTAAAATGTGGCCATATTTCCTATATATTTTAAATACAGATCCATCTGTAGGCATTCAAAAAACACCATCTTTACTTATGTTCTTTGCATGGTAATCCATAAACTGTGCTATGCTTTTGCACTTGAACAATCATCACAAATGTGGAATTATGGGAATATAAAGAAGAACCTTGCAAGGCAGTTTTTTTGTTACTTGATTGGTTCAATATCTACTAATTTGACATTTCATGCATTCTTATTTTGACACATTTTCTCCATAATATAGAATGTGGTCATCAGGATATGCATGAATAACTTGATACTCCATTCCAATATCTTTCATAATGGCATGTAAATATTGGTATGTGCGACATAAAACATTTGATGATGGTAACATAAATTTACCTAACAATCTACAACACAAAAAATCAATACTGGTTAATGTAAAGAATATTAATCGTACATATTGCATCCAAATTTTACAGATGATCAACTAATAATAAAAATAGAGGAAAAAAGAAAACCTTTATCATCATGTACTAAATGTGACAAAATATATTACATACCTTAGGAGCTATGTGACACAAGTGTTTGAGAAACCATTCATAACCTTTAAGTTCACTAGCAACAATACAATAGAGAGAAGACTTGTTTTGGAGCCTTCATAAAGAGGTTGTGTTGCCTTCTCAAGTATAGGTATATCAAAAGCACCATCAAGCTGGTCATAATCATCATCCATTCCATCATTATTAAATGTCTCATTGATCAATATATTTGTCCCTTCTTGTTCAATTGTGTTATTAGAATCATCATCTTCTTCCATAAGATCATGATCTTCAATATTCACTCCATGTTCCTAAACAGACGCTTGTACAACCATGTCTTCCTCCACGGGAAGTGCCCTAGGGCGTTGTTCCTTTATAATTACAAGAAATCAAGTAATATTATTGTATATAACAAATATTAAAATGATACAAACATTTACAAATATGATATAGGAAAACAAAGACAACAAAGAAAAAGACAAAGACAACTTAGGTGAGAGCGAGAAACAAAGACAACAAATCAATGATGAATCTTGTGCAATTTATCAATATGTTTACGAATATGTTGAAAAAATATAGGAAAATTGTTACTTTTCTTGACATGTTGTAGAAAGAGAAACACTTTGTGAGATATATAGTCACAACCAACAAAAACAACATATTCTTATTTCGCTTCATCATTATGTCATATTCTTTCTTGATTTCACTTGGAGACCACAAGTTTTATGTGGATGGCAACTTCCCCAGCCCAACTTGGAGACCACCATTTAATTTATAAGGGGTTGAGAGCTGAGAGATTAGGGATTAATGCATTAATGGTCCAAGGGTTAGGGGTTAAGGGGTTAGGGTTTAAGCTGCGGTAATTAGGGGTGAGTGATAGGGATACTTAATGATTTAGGGGTTTATAAGGGATCAAGGGCTAAGGGCTTAGGGTTTAACATGTTATTAGCCGTCCAAGGGTTAGGGGTACTTAGGAGTTGATATTCTATATGGATAAATCAACTTAGACGATGAGATAGAGAAACAGAGACAACAAATCAGTGATGATGCTTGTGCAATTTATCAAGATGTTTATGAATATGTTGAAAAAATATAGGAAAAATGTTACTTTTCTTGAAATGTAGAAAGAATGACACTTTGTGAGATATATAGTCACAACCAACAAAAAAAACATATTCTTATTTCGCCTTCATCATTATGTCATATTCTTTCTTGATTTCACTTGGAGACCACAAGTGTTAAGTGGATGGAAACTTTCCCTGGCCCAACTTGGTGACCACAATTTAATTTATAAGGGGTTGAGAGATGAGGGATTAGGGGTTAACACATTAGTGGTCCAAGGGTTAGGGGTTAGGGTTTAATATGGGGTAATTAGGGGTCAGGGATAGGGGTACTTAATGGTTTAGGGGTTTATAAGGGGTCAAGGGCTAAGGGCTTGGGAGTTAATAGGTTATTGGTCTTCCAAGGGCCAGAGGTACTTAGGATTTGGTATTCTATATGGAGCAGTCAACTTAGCTAGTGAGAGTGAGAAAAAAATAAAACAAATCAGTGATGAAGCTTGTGCAATTTATCAAGATGTTTATGAATATGTTGAAAAAATATATGAAAAATGTTACTTTTCTTGACATGTAGAAAGAGAGACACTTTGTGAGATATATAGTCACAACCAATAAAAACAACATATTCTTATTTCGCCTTCACCATTATGTCATATTATTTCTTGATTTCACTTGGAGACCAAAAGTGTTAAGTAGATAAAAACTTCCCCCGACCCAACTTGGAGACCGCAGTTTAATTTATAAGCGTTTGAGAGCTAAGGGATTAGGGGTTAACACATTAGTGGTCCAAGGGTCAAGGGTTAGGCGTTAAGGTTTAAGCTAGGGTAATTAGGGGTCAGGGATAGGGGTACTTAATGTTTTAGGGGTTTATAAGGGGTCAAGGGCTACGGTCTTAGGGGTTAACAAGTTATTGGTTGTCCAAGGGTTAGGGGTACTTAGGAGTTGGTATTTTATATGGAGAAACCAACTTAGCTGGTGAGAGTGAGAAATGAAGACAACAAATCAATGATGTTGCTTTTGCAATTTATCAATATGTTTATGAATATGTTGAAAAAATATAGGAAAAATGTTACTTTAATTGACATGTAGAAAGAGAGACAACCAACAAAAATAACATATTCTTATTTTTCCTTCATCATTATGTTATATTATTTCTTGATTTCACTTGGATACCACAAGTGTTAAGTGAATGGAAACTTCCCTCGACCCAACTTGGAGACCACAATTTAATTTATAAGGGTTGAGAGTCGAGGGATTAGGGGTTAACGCATTAGTGATGCAAGGGTTAGGGGTTAAAGGGTTAGAGTTTAAGGGGTAATTAGGGGTCAAGGATAGGGGAACTTAATGGTTAAGGGGTTTATAATGGGTCAAGGGATAAGGGCATTGGGGTTAACAGGTTATTGGCCATCCAAGGGTTAGGGGTACTTAGGAGTTGGTATTCTATATGGAGTGATCAACTTAGGTGGGAACAAGAAACAAAGACAACAAATCAATGATGAAGCTTGTAAAATTTATCAAGATGTTTATGAATATGTTGAAAAAATATAGGAAAAATGTTACTTTTCTTGACATGTAGAAAGAGAGACACTTTGTGAGATATATAGTCACAACCAACAAAACAACCTATTATTATTTCTCCTTCAACATTATGTCATATTCTTCCTTGATTTAAATTAGTGACCACGCCTTTTAAGTCGACGACAACTTTACCGCAACTTGGAGACCACTGTTTATAAAGGGGTTGAGATCTTATTTAGCCCTCTAATCCCTAACCCTTAACCCACCCCTAACCTCTAAACCATTAACCCATAACCCTTTAATCCCTATCCCTTAATCCCTGAGACCCTATCCCCCTAATCCTTAACACCTTAACCCCAATCCTCCTAAGCCCTTAAACCCTTAACCCCTAACCCCTAAACCCTACCCTAAACCCTAATTAAAATCTACATCTAACGTCTACTTCTTCTCTTCTTAAATTACTCTCAATTTGTTGTGTAAATAGAATATATCCATAAAGAAAAAACAATACATTATTTTTCTTCTACATTTAACATATAAACATTTACAAAAACAATCTGCAATATAAAGACATAATGAATAACTTACCAAGGGATGATATTCATGCCCACCTTCAAGGTGTCCATACTCTCTACAATGTCTTTTAGTTTTTTTTCTTAAAAGTCTCCTTCTATTATAGCCCCTGAATATTTTACAAGGGAAATAACATTTTTGATCACCGAAAGCCTACAATGCAGATCTCACTTCTCCTTGTCCTCCTAGAGGAATGCTATGTGACATTTTTCCTTACCAAAATTTCAGTATGATTATCTTCAAAATCAACATCAGTAGTTTAACTATTTGTAATGAAATTAACAAAATAACAAATTTCTATGTTTTGACCAAAAAATATCCCCTATTACTTCTGCAAACTATCGCTAGTATAACAACAATGTCGTACCTTTTTAATTATATATCACTTTTTCGTCGAACTTCTGACAACTTTTGACCAGAGAGACGTTGTGTAATGGGAACACATATTGAATTCGTTAAATGCTGATATGTGTTGACACATATATCATTGACCTAGTCAATTGTTGGATATTCGAAGGAATCTAACGATAAAGTCCCTTATGTCGGATATTCGACGAACATCATGGATTTAAAAATAAAAAATAAAAAAAATGCAAGTAAAATCCGACAATACAATCGATTTTATCAGTACTGTCAGAGTACAACATCAGTTTTTCCACCCATATGTAGTAGTGAGGTCAAAGGTTGTAGGGAAAGATAAGGAAGGAAGCACAACCCCCTCCTAAGTTTGATGGTGCTAAAAAAAAGGTTTCCGTGCGATGCACATGGAGCCATGGAAGAAGAAAGGGCGCATGAGGAGCTGCAACACATGAATCAAATGTCACTTGAGGAGGATAATATCTGAGAAGAAGTGCAGTAGGTGACATAAAGGTCACTTGAGGAAGCCAAAATCTGTGAAGAGGTACAGAGGGTGACATAGAGGTCTTTGGAAGAGGCACACACTCGTGAATAATTACAATGCATGATGCAAAGATATTTGGAGGAAGCTCATGTGCGTGAAGAAATACAATGTGCGATGTAGAGGTCATTAGAAGAAGCATGCAGATAGGATGAGTTGTGACGTGCTGAGTAAAGAGAAAGTGAGGAACAATGACTTGAGGAATTTCAATTCCTAGCATGCACCGAAGCATTACGCGACTTGAGTCACGAAACATGATTGAAGACCAAGTAAGTACAAGTCACAAAACATGATTGAATACCAAGTAAGTAATTTCTTGTGTTGTTATTTGTGATTGATTAATGATATGTATGCTATGAGAAAGTTGACACAGATGTTAGCAACCTACATGGGGGAACAAGGGATAGAGAAGACAACATCATCCCCCCTACCAGAGAGGGATTTGTGTCAAGTCAGTAAGCAGAAGCGCACTAGCAGAGAGTTCAAAATGACCACTGAACTTGGTGGCTACGACATTTATGGAGTCATTTTGGATTTAGGTTTTGATATGAACATTTTGCTAAAGAAATCTTGGAGTTGATGGAGAATCCGAGTCTAGTCTGGTCACCCATCCAATTGTGGTTTGAAAATCAGTACAAGATTTGCCCTATAGGCCTATTGGAGTAAGTGGAGGTGAATATAGAAGGTGTGAAGAGGAAGGATGATTTTGAAGTCATAAATATTATGGACAACTCCGATCCATACCTTTCATTACTTTGCATTGATTGGGCCTTCGACAACAATGCCATGCTAAAATTGAAAAAGAGGCAAATTCCATTTGAGACCGATATCATGCACGTGGTCGCACCTCTATATCCTTATGAAGGGGATAGATACAATGAGCTGGTGGATGAGGATGCGTGAAGCTTTGTTATTGGGAATATATATAAGATCACTGGGCACATGGAAGACTACATCAACCCTAACACAGATGGAGAATTGAGTTGGAGAAGTGTGAATTATTATGATACTAAATTTGAAGATGACATTGAAAGGTGGTGGAAAAATATGTATGATATCTCCACCCATAGATGTGTGTGGATTAGTAAAGAAATACATCAGATTGGTTTGAAAATATGTGATGCACTACTCTTTGATGGGATAGGGCCGGTGGAGGTCTTCCTGCTACAAATGGAGAAGACGGTTCCAAAATATTTGTGGGTGTAGGCCATGGATGCTGTGGTGTGAGGAACACCTATGCACTAGTGGGAAACTCACCATGAAAACATAGAGGAATGTGCATAGGTGGCCGAGTTAATGACAGTTGGATTCTATCCCATCTCTGAATTCAAATTGGCCAATCGGTATAAAGGAACTCGGGATGCCCTAGAGAACATCCACTACTACGAGAGGCGATGGACAACCAAGAATATTTCTCACACTCAATGGATCCATTGGTTCATTCATATGATGGACATGGTCCCTAGGAGCTGGTATATTTAGGAGGATATATGGAGGTAAACAATCAACTAGGTCCAGGTTAGCACTCAATTTTCCTCAATGTTCTGCTTTACTGTAGAGGATATGGCTCAAAGAGAGGCACTCTTCTGAATTAAGAACTTTATATTTCATTGTCATCCCAAGGAATCCACCTCAAAGGTAGTATGCTCATATCACCAACCAATGGAAAAATTGAAAGAGACCACCCATTGTTGGAAATTTGATGTTCATAATGTGATGATGATGACCCTCGAGGAATACCAATCAAAGAATCAAAAGGGGAGCATGTTGTGGAAGGGAAAGATTGAGATATGACAATACCATACTATGGTGGTCCGATTAAGACACGAAAACATAATATTGGCCTTAAGGAAGTGCACAAAATGGATATCATTGGGGATTATTTGGATAAGGAGACAATTAACCAGGTAATCTACCTACTCAAGGAATACGAGGACATGTTTCCCCTCAATTTATCAAAAATGAAGGGAATCACAGGATCATTGGGGACATTGAAGATTCAACTCAATCCATATTCCAAACCAGTCAAAAGAAGGCCTTATTGATTAAATCCCAAATATAATGAAAAATGTGTGCAAGGAGTTGGATCAGATGTTAAATGCTGGAATTATTGTCCTAGTGGAGGAGTTGGATTGGATTAGTCCCATGGTGGTACAACCCAAGAAAACAGGTTATATTCAAATTTGTGTGGATATGGATAGTCTTAATGCAACATGTGTCCACAACCATTATCCTACCCCTTTCATCGATGAGGTACTAGAAAATGTTGGAGGACATGAATCCTACTCTTTTACAGATGGAGTTTTGGGATATCATCAGGTTCGGATCACATAGGAGGATCAAGATAAAACTACCTTTGAAACATATTGGGGATCTTTTTCTTATATGATAATGTCGTTTGGCTTAAAGAATTCCCCCAAATTTTTTTCCAGGATTGTGGTCACAACTTTCAAGGAATTTGTCCAGAAGTTCCTTGAAGCATATTTGGATGACTAGACGGTGTTTAACTTATTAAAGGAGCATATGTAGGTCCTTCACTTGGAGCTGGATTGATGTTGCTAGCTCCAGATTTCGTTAAAACTAAAAAGGTACATATTTTGTATGCCCTTTGGAACATTGTCGGGGCATGTACTCTGTAAAGATGGATTGTTGGTTGACTAGGCTAAAATTGATGCCATATTGGATATGGTAGCCTCCACCTTCATTCGATAAATGCATGCCACATTGGGTCATACAAGATATTACCGAAGGAATATTCAGAATTATGCCAAAATTGCTACCCCACTGGAGAAGTTTCCATGCAAAGATACTAAGTATATTTGGACACAGGAATGCCAAGAAGCCTTGGACATGATAAAAGAGAAACTAGTCATTGCACCAATATTGGTTTTTCCCGATTGGTATAAGATCTTTCATGTTCATGTAGATGCCTCTTCTATTTCACTAGGAACAGTTCTTGAACAACCAAGCGAAGGAAACATTGACCACCCCGTATATTTTTCCTATCACAAGTTGTCCGATTCTGAAAAGAATTATACAACCACCAAGCGTGAGGGCCTTTCCATGGTATATGATTTACAAAAGTTTCACCATTGCTTGTTGGGGACCCCTTTTAAATTCTTTATTGACTACTCTCCACTATGTTAATTGGTCAATATGCCAGTGTTGGGGGGGAGAATATTGTTGGATTACTAAGAGGGGGGGTGAATCAATACTAGAGCAATTTAATCCCTTTGTAACCATATAATCCAAGTGTTATATCAATGAATAATTATCATCCAATAACTGCAAAGTAAATAAGCAATGAACAAATGAACAATCATACACATACACAGTACACTAGTGTTTTACGTCGAAACCCAAATCGGGAGAAAACCACTGAATGCTTTTTCTTATATGTCTTGAAGAATTACATTCATTGGAAGCACCAACTTCCTTTGTTTTCCAGATGCAACTGGAAGGAGGCTCCAACCCCCTAGTTTCTCAGGCTACAACCTGAGGGAAGCTCCAACTCCCCAATTCTCTGGCTATAACTAGAAGGAGGCTACAACCCCCTATGTTCTTCAGCTACAACCGGAAGGTGGATACAACCACCTGTCCTTGCCCCGTCTTTCCACCCTGAAGTAGAAGTAGAATGATGGAACCACTGTCACACTATCACTACGAGATATACCGCTGTAAACCTATACCAATAAATCTGAACCATGCATCAACCTATAATCAACCTGTACCATAAACAAATGCATCAACCATGCACCAACTTATAATCCACCTGTAACATAAACAAGTGCATCCAACCATGTACCAAGTATGTACCAATAATGTGTCAACTACTCATCAATATGTACCAACATCATCAACTATACACCTCATGTATGTGCACCAACTCATCAACTAGTTGTCTCAACCATGTACTCAACATGTACCACAACCAAAAGCCCTCATCAATTTCATCATCCAAATCTGATTTGTAGCTCTATAATAGACCTGGTGTAAATGATCACATTTCTGCAAACCTTCCTTAACTTTAAAAACAAGAGA
>ML796774.1:24936-36799 GCA_009831015.1 Picea engelmannii | reverse complement strand
ATATATCATAACTCATACCATTACCCATCAAACAAACTTGGGTCCATTACCCAAACCTGGGGTCTCCAACTTCTCATGGCCATAACTCTCTAACCGTGAGGAATTATGTGGCGTTCCACATACCACAGGAAATGACATGACAAACACTATCCATCTAGGATATTTTACCTGACAAATTCACTTTCCTTCATCTCATTATTCCACAATTAAGCATGGTTTCTCTTACTCCACAAAGCGTCTTCCCGTGAGGGATTTCACCATAAGGGGACAACTTTGGAGTTCATCCATATTTACTTCTTATCAACCATGAAAAAATAATAATGAGTCATATTTACATCAAACAATATTGGGTCCATTACCCAAACCTTTGTGCTACGGGGATTTCTTCAAGGGTTGACATTAATGACAACCAACCTTAATCAACAAATATGACATTGGTTGCTGCTCTTTCAGGAATTTGAGTTTGAAGTTATTGTCAACTCGAGAAAATCTAATGTTGGCCCAGATCATCTGTCACAAATTGAGATTGGTGAACCTAGTCAGAGCTTATATGGTGAGATCCCAGTTGCAAAACTCTTCTGTTTTGTTGTAGTTACTGATAAATTGACTGGAATTGTTGAATTTCTAACATCGGGACATGCTTTGACAGAGTATACCATGACTCAACATTGTCAACAGTTGACCTGTAGTGCATACTATTAGTTGATCGTTGAGCACTTGTATAAGTTGGGAGTGGATGGAATTATGAGTAGATGCACATTAGAGCATGAACAAGATCCCATTTTGTATGAAGCACATGAGGGTATTGTAGGAGGACACAATGCTGTTAAGGCCACTGCGTGGAAAGTTATATGCACAGGGCTTTGGTGGACCTCACTCTTTGTAAATTCTAAGGAATATTCCAAACACTACAACGTGTGTCAATGGATTGACAAGCCTTACTAAAGGGATGAACTCCCTTTGTTTCTAGCTATAACGCTAGATCCATTTGACAAATGACAATGTATAGGGCCCAATAATCCTCTCGCGTGTTGAACAGGTGCGTGCTACATCATCACGACCAAAAATGAGATGGGACAAGGATGCACGAGTTAAAGATTGTACTAAAGAAACAATGAAATGATTCATTTTTGAGAATTCCATTACTAGATTTGGCTGTCCAAAGGTGCTAATGAGTGACCAGGGTTCGTATTTTCTGAACGAGATTATCCAAAAACTCACTCAGGAGTTCATGATCCATCACTAGAAGAGAAATCCATATCATCCTCAAGCTAATGGTGTGGTTGAATCTTTCCATAAGTCAGTTGGATCGAGGACGAGCCAAGTAATAGTGGCGGGGGCCTCTTGACACCCAAAGTTTTGGGTTAATCTCATGTGCATGCACAAACAAAGTTGTGCATGCCAATTCTAGTTTTGTGTGTGCACAAGAAACTTCACGAGGATTGATAGGAATATCACGCTAGATCAAGTTTTGGTAACACATGCTAGTCCGATTTCTGAGTGTGCGCTGAAAATCAAGAAGATGCACGCCATAATCAATAAAGGAATCATCGATAAAATACCCGAATCATTACTTTCATCAACACAAGGGAAGATGGAGAAGAAAAAGGATGAGTTGGAAAGGAAGTTACAATTTCCTCGATGCAGAAAGGATACATGAAATTCTAGTAGGTGACAGAAGTGGGCGAGACTGCTAGTCGGTTGAGAGAGTTGAGCAGAGAGAAAAGGGATAGATACCCGAAGCCGAGAAGTATATAAAAGAAAACATGGATGATAAAGAGAAGGTTGGACATTGGTTGTGGTTGATTCATTGAGTCATTGTTGTTGTTTATTGTTGAATATTTTTCTCTAAGCCTCTGTGGAATTGTGATGTCTCCATTTGTAGTCTGAGTTTATCATAGATGAAATTTTTGAAGGAATATGCATGGCGCACTGTAATGTAAATATGGGAATTATTTGAGGGAATATGAGACCCTGTTGCTGTCAATCTATGTTTTTCTTAATGTATATCTATTTATGATGGAATGATGATGCTAATAAAGCTACAAAAATTCTAATATATCATGTGTCTCTTATGTATCAATTAGATATGTGTGTGTATTTTTTTAGAATATTGATAATAGTAAGTTGTCAGCCATGGAATGTATGAATGTCATCTTAGATGGATTCTTGTATGTTTAGCCTTTAACCCCGACACAAGACCAGATGGTCGCTTTGATCCTCATAGCATCTTGGGTGGGACCTTCTTCAACATTGGATGAATATTGATATGCCTATGCTTTGGGGTTTATGTTGGTCAAATCTTGATGAACCCAGAGTCTCAAGCCCCTAGTGTTAGGAAGGATGCACACAAGCATGAAATGAACCAACAAGTTCCATAATAGTTTTCACTCTCCATGCCATCATGACTTTTCCTAGCCCCATTGACCAACTCTTCACCACTTCAGGAGTGTATGTGTCCTATCATCTATCCGTGGGATCCAACTATCATGTCCTCTAGCAATTGCTCCAACAATTAACCATTAAAGTTTTCTAAATCTTCTAAATCTGCATGGGTACGACTCATATTTTCCCATAGATTACCTAGATATCTCCTATCCTACTAAACATTGGGTACTTCTAACTTCCTTTAATCCTACCTACCTAAGTCCTACCCTATTCTAACATTGAAAATTCATTAATTCATGGCGCATCTGACCCCTGTGGGCCATAATATGCTTTTAACCGACTTCCACTGATCAATCCTTTGAGGGGATGACCCTACAATGTCGCTAAATTTTCTTCCCTAACCTCACTGCTGTATACAAGTCTAAAGGGTCCTAACTAATGCATGCACAACTTACCTAGGTGCTTTAGAAACTTATTGTCATATAGTAATACCAAAGATCCCAATTGTAGAGTCTTGCACCAGATGTTACAATCATGCCAATCCTTTGTCTTTGTTTCTCCACTATATGGTCATGTCTTGCAATTAATCTATCTTCTTCCAATTCTAATAACTCATCCAACCATCTTTGAAATGACTGATCTTTCAACATTTGTGTCACAACTGCAATTATGAGACTTGGTACCACAAATTATAATGACATTAGTGCTTCTTTTCCATAGACTAATCTGAATGGTGTGTGTTTAGTCAATCTCTTGTAGGTAGTTCTATATTCCCACAAAAATATTTTAATTTGCTGATCCCAATCATTACACTGTACATTGCATATATTGGTTAGCACATGCTCCAATATCTTGTTGAATGCTTTAACAGTGCCATTGTATTGTGGATTATATGGTCTGATCTTCTGATGATTGATCATGAACTCCTGGTTTAGCGCGCATATGGTTTCATTCAAGAAGTGTGCACCCTGATCGTTCATCAATACCTTTGGGAATCCAAACCTAGTGATAATGTTCTAAAAAATAAAGTGCATTGTCATTTCTAAAATACAATTCTTTACCAACGTGGCCTTTACCCAATGGGTCAAGTATTTCATTGCAATGATAATATACCGCACACCAGTTCTATGCATCAAAAGATTAATAGGTCCTACAAAATAAATTTCCCACTTCTCAAATGGCTCCAGTACGATGATAAGAAAGTGTGGTGGTTCATCTCACCTTGATGGATTTCCTAATCGTTGGAAAATGTCCCAGTGCTTACAATAATCCTTATATTCTTCAAATAATGACGACAACCATAATCCCACATGCAACACTTTCCATGCAGTTTCCTTCCCTATGTCATGTCCAGCAAAAATTCCTTCATGCATCTTATAGAGCACCATTTCATGCTCATGCACCAACACACATTTGTGGAGGATGCCATTGGTGCTAGGTTTGTACAACAACCTTGCAATCAATTGGTAATCAACACTTTGGGTCACTAGTTGTCAGCATTATGCCTGAATATGCTCTTCTGGTGCCTTCCCTGTAGTAAGGTATTCTGCAATGTTTGCAAGTTTATCTGGCACTGCCTCAACCTTGAAGAGTTGTGTGTCAGATAACTCATCATCTAGACTACCTCTAGTTTCCCCTCAATATATCCTTGTGAGATGATCAAGCCCCACATTGTGTTTTCCAAGTTTCACTACCACTTCAAACTCAAATTATTGGAAGAGAAATAACCATTGGAATATCCTCCACCCCAACACTCACTTATTCAATAGGTATTTAAACATGGAATGATTGGTGAAAAAGTTGAAGGGCGTGTCAAGTAAGTAGTGTTTGATTTTTTTTAAGGCATAGACTATCACCAATCCTTCATGCTCCATGGTTGTATAGTTCCTTTCGAAGTTGGATAACTTTCTATTGAAAAAGTAGATCGGATGATCAATTTTATTCTCTCCTGGCTATGCAAGCACTTCACTAAGTGAAATGGATGACATATTCTCATGAACGTGAAAGATATTGGTCCAATCAGTAAATATAAGGATCTACATAGTCACTAATCTCTCCTTTAGTGTGTCTAGTGCCTCCTAACATTCCTGTGTCCAAACATACTTGGTATCCTTTTGCAATAGCTTCTGCAATGACACAACCACATTTTCATAACTCTAGATGAACCATCTATAATATCATGTATGTCCCAAGGTTGCACACATCTATCTTATAGAGGTTACGACTAAAATGTCCACAATCTCTACAATATTTACTTGATTGACTAACAAGCCTTTGTTGCAGATAACATGTCCCAATAGAGTCCTAATTAGTGTACACAAGATGCACTTCTTCAGGTTTAAAGAGATTTGTAACTACCTACATCCGTCCAACATCAACCCTAATACTTGTGTATGCTCTTTGAGAAATTTGAACATTGTCTAATCACCTAAGCATACTTCTATAAATTATGCATGAACTCTTTAAAACTGTGACAACAATCCTGGAGAACATCATAGGTGCATTATTCAGATCAAATGGAATTATGGTGTATGCAAATGAGTCCCACTCTACCAAAAAAATATTCTTGGCTCTATCTTCCTCTGCGATGCATACCTAGTGGTAACTTGAAAATCCATCCATGAACGAATAATCTTCACACCCACCCACATTTTAAAACACTTCGTCTGTAAATGGTGTAGGAAAAGGGTTGTGCATGTATGTTTTTTTTAATATGCGCAAGTCTATATAAATTCCGAGATCGCCCGTCTTCTTTGGTTGCACCACCATTGATTTGATCCAGTCTAACTCCTCCACAAGGACAATGATCCCTGCCTCGAGCATCCAATCCAATTCTGTGCATATTTTTTTTTTGTACTTCAAGTTTAGTCAATATGGTTTCTTCTTGACCAACTTATCATCTGGCTTCAACTGAATCTTCATCTCCCTGAGGGATCCTACAATCCCCTTCATCTCTGAAAAAATCCTTGGAAACAAGGATTCATATTATTTCAGTAAGTCTACCACTTGCGTCACTATCTCCTGGTCCCAATAATACCCTATTATCGCCATCTTTGGCACTTCTTTTGTGCCTACATTGTGTTTCTTCATTTTTAATGGTTGTGTATAGTCTGACGTAATACTATTGGAGGTCTTTCCTTGAATTACGTGTTCACCCTCAGTTTCATTGATCTAAATCTCTGAGGGTCCTCTTCTTGTGAATCATTGCTACCTATCTTCGAGTAGTATACTAGCTGATTTAACTTCACCATTGGCTTGTGGTAAGCATAAACTACGTTCTGTGCAGACTCTCTAGGTTGTTGATTGAATATAAAAGTCTTGATTGTTAATAACATATCTATCTACATGGGGAACTCTGATGTGAAATTAAACGTTGCACATAATTGATTACTTACTCCTTCCCAAACCCTAGTATTCCTTCTCATCTTTTGAATTAACCATATTTTGGGGACATATCCATAGTGTGGACAAATATATGGACCTATTGTGTTGGAGGGATCTGCTTAGTTTTCCAATGCCACTCATAAAACCAAATGTATTCATAGGGATCCTCCACCCCCTTGTACCTACTTACCAATTCAAAGTTAGTTATGGGATGGAACCTTATTTTGATGCACTCTACCACTTGATCCTAGTCATGTAAGTCTGCATGGTGCATCTCCCACCAACGCGTAGGTGTTCTCTTCACTATGGTATCCATGGATCGAATCCTCTGGGCTTCAGGCACACTGTCTTCCATTTGTGATATAAACACATCTATCAATATTGTCCCATCGAAACTTAGTAGGTCGTGTAACTCCATTCCAACTCAATGCACTACTTTGGTAATTCTTGGGCATCTTTTGGTCGACATTTCATATAGATTATTATATCATCATGTCATCATATCCTCTAAATCTGTGCCATATGAAAAAACTATTAGAAATAAAGAGATGTGTTGGTTTTTCCATAGAGAATATAAAAATATTGTCATCCAACCATAGGCACAAAGGCCACCCCCGAGCACCTTAACCTTGATAGAAAAAATAATTCCAGAATCCAACCAAGGTGGTGCACCTTTCCCCAAGGTCAGTGCACCAAGCAAGAATAACCAAAGACCAAGCAGAATGTCCAAACCATAACCAAGAGAAAGTCAAACCAAAAATCAAAATCCCAGTTGCAACAACTGTACTCCCTCTCCAAACTTGCGCACCACTAGTCTTATGCAGTTGTGAGTGAGTGAGTTTCTAATGAGCTCTAAAACCCTCTATTTATACTTCTCTATCTCATTTGACTGGGCCAACTTCTCTTTCTGGAGGCTAATAACTCAATATTAAATATTCTCTTGAGTCGACTTGTCTTCTAAGGTTATTATCCAACGTTTTAGGGTTTCACTTGCTTCCCAGAATATTCTAGTCTTGTCAAAGGTTACACGTGGAGGTTAATACCTCCCACAACTACCATAATATCAAAACTCCATTCTAGCTAGGGAGGTATTAAAGGAAATGGTCTTGAGCACAAACATACCATTCAACCGATAGTGTCATCATAGCCACACATGCTATCTCATGATCACATAGATCAACTCACGAGCAACATCATCACTATCAGTATCATCTGATAGAATCAAATGCATCATATCTCGAAGCCATACTCCATATGAGTAATCAGGCATGATGATGAATAAGTCACTCACTCCATAGATTGATACAAGAACCATTCTTCTAATCCAAACATATGTCTTAGAAGAATAATTGTTCCAACATATGTTGGAAGTCACGCCATGGGATACAAGTACTACTCTTCTAATCCATACATATGTCGTAGAAGAATCACTGCCCTAGACCATTTTCCATGCCTTCGACCACTACTGTGAACTCATGGAAAATGTTTGTCGTGTACCAATATTTCCACTCTAGTCACTACTATGAACTAAGGGAGATAGACCATTCTCTAATCCATACATACGTCCAAAAAGAATAGTTGTCCATGGTACATCAACAATCTATCAACCTAGACCATTCTCCATAGGGAGAATGTCTGTCCACCAACAATATGTCCTGCCTAGACGATTCTCCACTTGGAGAATGTCTTTCCATCAACACATTGACTATCCATTTAGTTGGAAATCATCTCCAACACTAGTGGTAGTCTCCATGGAAATCAGAACAATGCTATCCAATATAACACAACTGTGTCTATCCATAGTAGTACACAACTACAACCCAATGGTACACAACCACTCCTAGTAGCACACATCTACTAATCAATGACACATAGTCACTATCAGTGGATCACATCCACCACAATAGAATACAACTACTGTTTAGAGACATACAATTTCCACAACAATCATATCATCTAATATCAACATGCATAAAAATTATTATGATACAAATTGAGTCATATAACCATTCTTCCATTCACATCTGTGAGATATGTAAGAGCATCTGCCCTCATAAAGTAAAACATCAGCCATGGGATATCTGGACTATTATTCCCAAGCATAGAAGAATAATTGTGCTTGATTTCTGAGCCTGGACCATTCCTCCGACACTAATCACAATGCAATCTGGAGAGAATGAGTCTGCCCTAGGGAATTCCTATCCCTGATTTCTGAAACTAGACCATTCACCTAAATGGGCCATTCTTCTGGTACTAATCAAAGTGCAACTTGGAGAGAATGAGTCTACCCTAGGGAATGACTATCCAGACCATTTCCTATGGAAATGGTTGTCTTGTGCCAACCTCCAAAACATACCATTCTTCAAAACTGATCACAACTGTGAACTTCAAAAGAATGACTGCCTGACGAGGAAAACCATTCTACTTGACCACTAATCAGAGTGATTTCCAAGAAGAATGAATGTCCTAGACCATTCCCCCACACTGGCCACAAGGGGAATCACTATCTATGGTACATCAACACTCTAGCAGACCATTTTCATTACAAAAATGACTGTCCAATCTTGACCATTTTCCAAACTCGAAAATGACTATCCATCAAAAATCTCGAACTACTTTCTGGACTGGAAAGAAACTGCCTAACATGGACCATTTTCCGAATTGGAAAATGACTGTCCATAAATCAATAACATATCATTGTTCCCTCCCAACCTGGGAATAATCACTTCCTTCTTCAATAATGAATTTGTCTCCACAAACCCCAACTTGTCCCTTAAGTACACAAACTCTTCATCTTGGATAGAGGATTTACCAAAATATTTTCTATCTGATCATTTGTGGAGATATACTGGAGAACTACTTCTCCCCTCTGGAATTTATCATGGAGAATATAATGCTTGATATCAATGTGCTTCGACCTGTCATGGAACACCGGGTTCTCTGAAAGCTTCACATAGCTTTGATCATCACAATATATCGCGGTCGAATTCAACACCTGATCATACAGTCCAGAAACCAACTTACAGAGCCACACTGCTTCTGTACAAGCATCACAAGCTACAATATACTTTGCTTCTGCAGTGTTGAGTGCAACAAACTTTTGTTTCCTGTTAGCCCATGACATCGTGGCAAAGCTCAAATTGAAACATATCCAAGTAGCACTTCTTCTGTCATCTGCACTCCCTGCCCAATCCATGCATCTATATATCATAACTCAAATGTCCCACAAGGCAAATATCTGGCCGAGTATTATCCAAATACATTAACGAGACAATCAATTGTTGATACGAAGACGGGTCTATTGGATTAGATTCTCTCAAATTCTTCAGATCTGTCATCATGAGAGTTTTCCATGGATTTGCAATCCATCATCCCATACTTCTGAAAAACCATTTCAATATACTTCCTCTATCATTGGAATTTTTCACCACACTTATGTTGTACATGAGAGGCTCTATTTGTAATTTCAAATTGTGGCCTTAAAAGACGCTACAAGAAGTTACAGACCCCCATAACAAAATTCACTAAAGTAACACCGCAACTGTTCTATTTTTCTCCATAATCTTGCCTATTTTGTTGTTTGTCACTTCTTTGAAACATCAATTTCCAATGCGAAATCTCATTTAATATAATTATTTTTAAATAAATTCATTATGTTAGTTTTGATTTTATATTTTAAATAAATAAAATTAAAAATCAAAAACCCCACTTATTCTCTCACCTACCTATCCCACTCATTATCTTACCTCACCCCACTCATTCTCTCACCTTACCTACCCATCCACCTCACCATTCCTCTCTCATTTGCACTCTACGTTTATTCCATTTATCATAATTTCTTTATATTATAACTACCAGTTCATTGATAAATGACATAGAAATTCCCATGAGTTATTGGCATAAGAAATCTAATGTGCTATTGAATCAAAAGTGCTACAGGAACACCTTTAGCGGCTAATATTGAATTTAAAAATGAAGAGCACAATTTCCAAATGAAATGCCAAAATCTCCAAAGATATGCAGGTGTTGAGGCAACACATGCAATCAATGATTATCAGTTGGTTGATTACTGGTATTGTTATTGGCATATTTTCTGCCTTAGTGCCAACATATATTTCAGAGATATCACTCATTGATATCCGTGGTGCTCTCGAGTCTGCCAATCAATTTTTATTCAAGTTGGAATGTTGCTTACTCTACTACTTACATAGTTATATATCTTGGCTTTGTTTGACAATTAAAAAGAAAAAAACATAGCAGCTGTGAAAACTAGAGCTTTGATAGTTTCCATCAAATGCCACTAAATAACTTCAAACACCAAGTAATTGAAAACAATATTGCCAGGACTACAACCCAAAACTACGATTAGAGGCTTGACAGAGGCGCATCTTAAGTATTTCTCAGGGTTTTGTATTTTGGTGCAGGACGGGTCAGGTAAAGAGGATACAATTGAATCTTCCAGGGAAATTGAAGCAGAGTTTTGTGCAAGTAATGATGCTGGAAGAAATGGAAGTATACCTTTCCTGGAGTCAAAGGCTAGGGAGGCGCTGAAAAAGCAGGTCAATTAAACTTAAATATGAACAAGATTGGTTTTAAACAGAAATGTGAGGATTATATTCAAAATTTTTGTATCGTGGGCACTAGTGCTCTTGATCTACTTTCATAGACACACATATATGATACTTATACTGTCATCTACAATTTATGAGATTGTGAGATAGAGCCATTAGGAATCTAAAACAGGTGGCAAGAATTTTTGGGAATAAAATTAGCAATAAAGGAACAACCCAAATTCTGAGGCAACAGTTGAGGGTAATCCCAGATTCCAAGGAGTAGCTGGCGGTCAAATTGCAAATTTTCAGGGATTTTATTTGTGTTTGTAGACATTTGAATATATTTCTCACCATTCAAGCATCAACCCGAAGATATCCAAGCACAATGAAGGGATCAAATTCAACACATCTGACAACAAGTGGTTCAATTGGCCTTCTCAAGAAACATTTGTGCTATTAAGGAGAGTCAGTAAATATCTCAGTGGCAGGGGATAAGCTCCATATTAATCAAAGCAAATCATGAAATCGAAGCATTTGAGAAAAACCAGGATTCAGATTATAGGTCCAGCTGGAAAACAATGCTTTTACTAGAAAAATGATTCAAATGTTAAACATAGACAGTCGAAAAGTCATATTTAGGTGGCAATTGAAGAATTATCAGGAGCTTTTCTAGGCTTTGAAACATCAAATAAAAGATTATTTCCAAATTTAATGGAGAAAGATCATCTCAATCAAATCAACATTTTAAGTTTTTAGGAAAGAGCTGGCAGAGGATAAGTGAATAGCATGTCATTTTCAGGCAAAAAATCAATTAAACATTATCCTGTATTCCAAAATCGAGTATGATACAACCATGAGAATAAGGATTCAACTGAGATTATCCAGGGAATCAAATCAACACGTGGAATACATATCCCAGATCTTGTGGCAAAAATATTTGTGATTTTCTGTTTTTGTAAAAGTTTGTTAAAGACTTGCTCTATGAGCATTAGTATATACTTTGAAATTTTTGTAATGAGAGAGTGAGGAGAATTCAGTCCGAGGGACTAAGAGTGAGCTGCATATAGGTTCAGTCTCTATAATTGGAATTTCATGTACTATGTTGAAAACCTTTTTGTCCACCAGACTTCTATATAAGGATTTCAGCTGATAATAAAGTGTATGGTCAGTTTGTTCTCTTATTTATGTGTAAATCATTTTTTTTTCTTCTACTGGAATATGCTATGCTACTATAGGATATATGTATTCATTTTGTGTTGAGAGGGTTGCAGTGTAGGGTATTCTGTAGTCTTTGCCATAGACTTATTCAAGTCTTTATTTCATATTTAGAAAGGGTTTATGAATATTGAGTTATTCCTCCACTGTTAGATATATTAAAGATCAGGGTGTTCTTTGATTGTCTTATAGTTTTGTTTCCTCACATTGCCTCTTTTCACTTCTTTATAGCATTATCACTGATCTAATGCCTATTAGCTTGATCTGCTGCACATATAAAGTTGGCACAAAGAGCCTAATTCTGAACCTTATTAAAGCCAATT
>ML796774.1:0-24836 GCA_009831015.1 Picea engelmannii | reverse complement strand
CCTTCAGTTTCTATGTGCAACATCATGGTTTCTATATAACAGGTTAAGAACAATTTAACTAAAGAAATACACAACACAAGCATGGTTCATAGCCCTTTGGCTTCTAGTGTTCGAATCTGGCTCTGATACCAAATGTAAAGACCGAATTTGAATTAACGTTTAAATTTCTATCAAATTACTGTAATTTATGTAATTTCTATAAGCTTTACAATGAAGTAAACTTTTCAAAATTTTCAAATTATCTCAACACTTATGCTAACACTTACGCAAGTAGAATTTGGCAATAAGAAATTAAATCTAAGTAAACAATCCATGAATTTGAATTTACATACCTCACTCTGATGCTATCCGCAGCAGCTTGCTCCCTTCGATTGAACCTGATGCTGCTCCTTAGGACACCCCAAAACCAGCCACCCTGCCGACTAGTAACGCCTAGCCCTAGGACATCAATGGATGTCCTAGCCCTTCGAGCCCAAAACCTCTGCAGCCCCCTCGGTGCACTATAAATTCCACTGTTAATTTCCCTCTGCAATACTCCAAGCTCCTCCCATAGAATGAATCCCCCTTCATAATCCTTCTCCACTTCCCTTATTCCTCCTTCACCGCCCTTCCTCCATTAACTCCCCCCCACCAAATACCTTATCCCTTTTTTTAATGCCTTATCCATTCATTTATTACTTAGCTTAACGTATTGGTTACGTTATCCCTTGTGGGATACGTAACCCAATTAAACATTATATTTTATTATCCCCCCATTTGTTTAATACTTATTTAATCAATTAATTAATTAATAATCAAATTAATCATTAACCCTTAATTAAAGAGTTATTCATACGTAAACTAATCATAATAAAAAATAATTAATTAATAACAGATAATTAGTTAAGGTTATTTAATAATTAATTATAGTTTAGCTATTTTTTAGGATTATTTATTAAATTAATCATCTTAATAATTAAGGGTCATTACAGAGAAGAACAATGTTTACATTCATCTGATGTAAAATCCAACTGATGGATACTGTAGGATATATAATGGCTTAGGTAGAGGTATGTGTGGTTACTAGAACAAGCTATCATCATAGTCTTCTCCCTCCTTCTGGGAGAACCCTCTAGCTCCGAGTCTTTCCTTGTATCTATCAATGCTCACGTATTTTTCACAATTTCTCACATACATTGTTCTTCATCACAATTTCCTTCCATTCCTTTTGCTTGACTGCTTCTATTGGATTCAAACTAGTTCAATTGGTTGTTCTGACTTTTTCTTTCTTTCTTGGAATCTTCATGTTCTTCCTCATGTTTTTATTCAATGTTAGAGTCCATGGAATCTTCTATAGATTACATGTCCTTCTTTTTTGAAGGCTCTAACCTTCCGTCATAGGAACATAAATGTAGATGGACAACCAAGGATATTCAAGGCTTCTTTTCGAAGAAGTCTTCTTCTAGAGTCAAGATGAACACGTGTTGCTTATCATGGTTGCTACTTCTAATGAAGAACATGGACATATACTTCATGGTATTTACATATTCTTCAATGGATCATATCATTGGGGATTAGCTCCCTCCTAATCCAAACTTCATGCCTGAATGAGCAATATGCATGCTCTTCTTTTGGAATTATGTGATCAACTCCCTCCATTTGAGAGAGTCCATGCTTCCATCTACTGCATCTCTCTTTTCTTTCTACAAAGTGTCACAGGCCTGTTCTGGTTTCCTTTGTATTCCTGACTTCCTTCAAGTCTGACTCCTATGAGTCTCTTCAAGTTTGTTTCTATTTGTTGTGATTGCTGCCCATATGGCGATTGTGTCATCCTTATAAACTTCTTCTATGATAGCTTCTGCAAGGATTGTTCATCAAACATATTTCACAAGGGTACCTGCCTGTAACAAGAATAACAAGAGAAAACGAGAGATATTTATCTAGAGGAGATGTTAGTTCAAATTGTGAACAAGTACAATAAGCATATATATAAATAGTATTCATATGCAATCGAGTATTAAATGCACCTAGCAATAATAGAATCTTTCAAAGACTTCTTTCACAATTTTGTACTGTAGCAACTATTACCCTTGATATACACAAATTTGAAGCTTAACAATTTAATCAAACCTGGAACCTAAAGCCTCGATTGCTATGGAGGGTGCACTTGTTCCTCTGAATGTACTAAATCCAAGATTACAACTTGGATACAGTCTCTAATACTTTTCCTGCAAACACACCCACATTTATCTAGATGATATAACTTGGATAACATATACAAGTGCATACCTTTGAAGTCTTGTAGCATCGTCCAACTTCGCTTGCAATCTAAAACTAGATACCATCTTGACAAGAAGAGATTAGAAACTCAATCACAAGATTCAATGATTATAACAAGATAGAAACTCTAAAATTTCAACTTTGACTGCAAAATCAATTTGAATAGAAGTCAACCTTTGAATTTGACTTTGACTATTCAACCTTTGACTTTGACCAGTCAAACTTTGACTTTGACTTTGACCAAAAATTCAAACTTGACATTTTTGCTAGATGAGAGTACCCAGAGGTGCGCTAGGATAGGGTACACTAGGATATCAAGGAATTAGGTAAAATGCTTCATCACAAGTGTCTGAACACAAGGGTTAGGGTTTGTTGCCGCATAATCAGAAAACCTAGCTGCAACTGTAACTGTTGCCATAAGGAGCTTAACAAATAAATTCCCAATATATCTTCCAGTGGTTAGACTGTCTGAAGATAGTGCGGGCCCATAATCTATTAGAAATAAAAAGATGTTCTCGTTTTTCCATAGACAATATAGCAATATTGTCACCCAACCATAGGCACAAAGGCCACCCCCGAGCATCTTAACCTTGATAGAAAAATAATTCTGGAAGCCAACCAAGGTAGTGCACCTTTCTCCAAGGCTAGCACACCAAGCATGAATAACCAAAGACCAAGCAGAAAGTCCAAATCATAACCAAGAAAAAGTCCAACCAAAAACCAAAATCCCAGTTGTGGCATCTGCACTCCCTCTCCAAACTTGCACACCACTAGTCTTATGCAATTATGAGTGAGTGAGTGTCAAATGAGCTCTAACGCCATCTATTTATACTGCTCTATCTCACTTGACTGGGCCGACTTCTCTTTCTGGAGGCTAATAACTCAATATTAAATATTCTCTTGAGCCGACTTGTCTTCTAAGGTTATTATCCAACGTTTTAAGGTTTCTCTTGCTTCCTAGAATATTCTAGTCTTGTCAAAGGTTACACATGGAGGTTAACACCTCCCGAAGCTACCATAATATGAAAAAAAAAATCCTCCATCTCATCTCGCCATCAGCTGCTGGGTTCACATAGTCCTCCTTGCACCCTGTGATGTTGTATATATTATTAATGATCGGGCTTTGGGCATATTCATTGTCTGGTTCATTGTATCTGTCACCCTTAGTTGGATCCAGTGGAGCAATGAAGCACATAGTGTTTGTCTCAAAGGATATAAACCTTTGCTTCAGATTTAGTACGACATGGTTATCAAATTCCCAGTCAATCCCAAGAAGAGTTGGGTAGGGGTATGAATCATTCATAATCTTGATTACTTCAAAATATGCTTTTGTTTTTTCCCCGATCAACATTAAACTCAATATTCTCTAGTCTTCCCATAGAATAGATGCTGTACTGATTTTCTAGCCTAAGTTGAATGGGAGACCACACCAAATTTTGTTTACCCATAAACTCCCATGATTTATTTGGAAAAATATTCACATCAGACCCTAGGTCCAACATGATTCCTTCCATCTCATATTTTCCTAATGCAATTGTCATTTTGAACTCCTTTCCCGTGTGCTTCCTCCTACTGGCATGGCACACATCCCTCTTTGATAGTGGGGAATAAATAACAACTTTGTCCTCATCTTCCCCCATGCATATCGTCAACATGTGGGTCAATTTCTTGGTAATGATGGGATCATCCAACACTTTAAGATATCAATGAAAGAAATCACTTACCTATCCCTCTGAGGTAGTCTCTCAGTAATTATTTCATCATGCTTCTTCATGCGCCATGCGTCACAACTCTTCATGCATAGGTATCTCAAACATAGACCATAAATATTCATGTGTAGGTATCTCATCCATCGCCTTTTGCGCATCACATAGAAATTTATTTAATGTGTAGCATCAAACTTAGGAAGTTTCTACATTGCTTTCCCCATATTTCCTTCTAAATATTGTCTTGAGCTCTCTCCTTTCTGTAATTCGGTCCCTGTGTGGATACCTCCTCGGCTTACTACACATACATTATCTTTTGTCCTTCACATGGTTTAGTAGTCACCATGTTGCAGTGCCCCTATTTTTCTTCCATTTTTTCCAATAAATACGGAAAATCCTCCGTGACATGGTATGCGCTGTGGAAATATCCACATAGTGCATGGAGATTGGTACAGGACCACAAAAGTGGCCTATCTCGCCATAGTTGAAGAAAGTGGGTTGTCTACCTCCTCGACCATATCCTTTGCCTCTTCCTCATCCATATCCTCCTCTCTGGCCTCCCTGGAAGCCTCCTCTATTGAATCCTCCATGGTCTCCACCCTTATTCTCTTCTTAAACCCAATATGTATCACATCGTACACCATCAATTGCAGTGAACGACAATTGTTCACATTGTGCCCCATAGATTTTCAAAACTCATAGAATGGAGTGTGGTTCATCTTCTGGTACTTCTATAGTGTTGGGAAATGGGGAGTTACATGACCCCATTGTCAAAAAATCTCACACCACTTAGTCTGCGACCTGGTTGGAAACGAGTTTGGTGCACTAGTCATAGTGTAATTTCCTAACACATAACACTCATTCCGATGGTGACCTTCTACATGAAAAATGGTACACCATATATTCTCGTGCCCCACTTTCAATTTGGCCATGCCTTGCAACTAGATGGTGAGGTTTGCAAGTTGATATTGTACCTACACTAATATCGTGGACATCTCACCACCCCCTATCGTAGACGCTAGACGCATTGCAGTCTTCACGAATTTCGACTGAGACATCACTTTTTGTTGTGTGAGTGGGAACCGAATGTGAGGCAGGAGTTCAACAATAAACCAATCTCTATCTTGGATATCCTAGATTTGAAAAGTGAATCCATCCAATAGGATCTTGAACCGCTAGTCATAGTCCCACACGGTTTCTCCAACTTGTTGCTTAATCTCCTTCATCTTGGTTATACATTGTGACTCTGACTTAGGTTTTTGGAATTCTCTAAAGATGTATTTCTTTATCTCTTTGAGGGACCTCGTGTGTCCCATCGATGCAGTAAATTTATATTTCATGTACCACATAAGAGATCTATATATGAATGTGGTATATGAATATGAAATCTTAGACGCCTTGTCTATGATTATCTTCATATAACATATTGATTCACATGTGAACCAATGTTGTTCTTCATCATCTCTTCTCGTCCCATGAAATATGGGAAGTCTAAGTGTTGAATATTGTTTGGACATATTTGAGATGGAACTTGATATTCCTAACTGATTTCTACTAGTAACTACTGTTATTGACATATCTTACGAAGTGTTGTTGACTTCAGTCTCTACTCCACTTGTATCTTCTACTTCTCTTGTTTATGAACCTTGTTCTTATACTTCTCTCGTTGTTGGGATTTCTTCTTCTACTTCTCTCACCTCTACCCTTTCTTCTTCGATTATGTTTTCTTGGTTAAAAAGTGTTTGAGGGGGGTGGTTCAAAGAGGGGTTTCTCCACACTATCTCATCTTCTTCAGTGATGGATCCAAAAGATATTTTTATCTTGAGCCATGTGAGATTCCTTCAAATAACCAAGATCTCTTCACTTTCTTGGAGTGCAACTTCAACACTATAGTCTATGCTATTGTTTCTACTATGCACCTCATCTTCCTCTGACTCAACTCCATCTCTCATTATCCAAGGGGATTTGACCTCGTTCTCTGCAAATCTGCTACTTTCTTCTCTAGTATTTTCTCTTGATACCTCTTTCTCTACACTACGTCTCTTTGACGACTCTATTCTTTGGTGCTTTTCTCTGTCACAAATATTTGTTTTGCGCACCCATATGTTGGGTTGTTTCATACTTGTGCACGCCCTTCCTAACACTAGGGGGTTAATACCCATGGTTATTTTAGAGTTGACCAAAAAAAACCCCAGAGCATCGACATATCAATATTCAACCAAGGTTGAAGAAGGTCTCACCTGAGACACTATGAGGATCATAGAGACCATATGGTCTTATGTCAGGGTTGAAGGATAAATACACAAGAATCCATCTGGGATGAAATTCATACATTCCAAGGCTGCAACTTACAATTATCAATATTCTAAAACAATACACACACATATCCATTTGATACATAAGAGAAACATGATATATCCAAATTTCTATAGCTTTATTAGCATCCTCATTCCATCAGGCACATATATACATTAAGAAAAACATACATTGACAACAACATGGTCTCATATTCCCATTCCCATATTTACATTACAGTGCACCATGTGAATTCCTTCAAACATTTCATCTATGATAGAATCATAATACAAATGGAGACATTACAATTCCACAGAGGCTTAGAGTGAGCTCTTCAATAATAGACAACAATAGTGACTCAATGAATAAACCAAAACCAATGTCCAACCTTCTCTTTATCATTCATTTTTTCTTTTATATCCTTCTCAGCTTCGGGGCTCTGTCCCATCCATCTATGCTCCACTCGCTCAACTGACTAATAGTATCACACACTCCTGTCACCTAATAACATTGTATGTATCATTTCTTCATCGATGTAATTGTAACTACCTTGCCAACTCATCCTTTTTCTTCTCCACGTTCCCTTGTGCCACTGGAAATAATCATTCGGGGATATTTCCCAATGATTCCTTTCTTGATTCCGACGTGCATCTTCTTGATTTCCAATGTGCACTCAAAACTCATACTAATGTGCATTGCCAAAATTTGATGCTCTTCCTATCAATCCTTGCACAAAACTGGAATGGGCACACACAACTTCATTTGTGTGAACACATGAGATTACTCCAAAACTTTGGGTGACAACAAGCTCCCACCACTATTAGTTGGCTCATCCTCGAGCCAACTTTCTTATGGAAAGATTCAACCGTACCATTAGCTTGAGGATGATAGGGAGTGCTCTTATAGTGATGGATCATGAACTCCTGAGTGAGTTGTTGGATAGTCTCGTTCAAAAAATGCGAATCCTTGTTTCTCATGAGCACCTTTGGACAACCAAATATAGTAATGAAATTCTAAAAAATGAATCGTTCCACTGTTTCTATAGTACAATATTTAACCAGCGCAACCTCGACCCATCTTGTCATGTATTTTATGATTGTGATGATGTAGCGTGCAGCTGTTCAATGCACGAGAGGATTAATAGGACCTATAGAATATATTTCCCATTTGTCAAATGGCTCTAGCGCTATAAATGGAAACAAAGGGGGCTCCTCCCTTCGACAAGGATTGCCAATCCATTGACACATGTTGCATCATTTAGAATATTCCTTCACATCTACGAAGAGTGATGGCCACCAAATCCCCGTGCACAAAATTTTATGTGCAGTGGCCTTACCTACAATGTGTCCTTCTGCAATACCCTCATGTTATTCATACAAAATTGGATCCCGTTCATGCTCTAATGCACATTTGTGCATAATTCCATCTACTCCCAAATTATAAAAGTGCCCGATGATCAAATGATAATCTATGCTATGAGTCACCAGTTGATGATGCTAAGCCAAGGTATACCTTGTTGGATCCTGTCCCGACGTGAGAAATTCAACGATTTTAGCCATTTTATTGTTAACTGCATCGATGCGAAAGAGTTGTGCATCTGGGAGCTCATAATCTAAGCTCTGACTAGGTTCACTAGTCTCAATCCATGACAGATGATCTTGCCCAACATTATATTTTCTCATCTTGACAACATCTTAAAACTCAAATTCCTGAAAGAGTAGAAACCAACCACATTTTCTCCCCCCCAACATTGGCTTATTGACCAAGTACCACAGCATGGAGTGGTCAATAAATAATTTAAAAGGGGTTCCCAAAAAGTAATGGAAAAATTTCTGTAAAGCATATACCATGGCAAGGTTGTCGCGCTCGGTGGTTGTATAATTATTTTCAACATCAAACAACTTGTGACTGGAAAAATATGTAGGGTGGTCGATGTTTCCTTCACTCAATTGTGTAAGAATTACTCCCAACACAATAGACAAGGCATCAACATGAACATGAAATAGCTTAGACTAGTCGGGAAAAACCAGGATGGGTACAATGACTAGTTTCTCTTTTAGTGTGTCCAAGTCTTCCTGGCATTCCTATGTCCAAATATACTTAGTATCTTTGCATAGAAACTTCCCCAACGAGATAGAAATTCTGGTATAATTATGAATAAACCTTCGGTAATATCCTATATGACCCAATGTGGTGCAAATTTCTTGAACAGAGGTGGGGGCTACCATATCCAATATGGAAGAAATCTTAGCCTAGTCAATCAACAGTCCATCTTTACAGACTACATGCCCCGAAAATGTTCCGAAGTGCGTACAAAAGAAGTACTTCTTTAAATTTATTGAAATATAGAGCTGGTGGCATCAATCCAACATCAAGCGTAAGACCTGCATGATCTGTAAATGGGAGGCTTGTATCCCACTTGCTTCACCAACATGGTTGCTATGTGGAAATTTAATTTCCGATCTCTGTTTCAATCTTATAGATAAATGTATGTCACATAGAAGTTGCTAGGTCTCTGTTCCTTTGTGTTTCACAAATATCTCTCTTCTTTGTCTGTTGCAAGGATTTTCCCTACTTTTACCTACACACTACACCCATCTGGTGACCCCTCTATTCTCAAGCTTATCTGCACACCGAAGACCAACTATCATTGCAGTGGTAAATTCTTTGTTCTCAGTGAACCATGGAATCTCAACTTTGGATAGCCTGCTATCTAGCAACTTGGAATTCTTCTCATCAACTAGTTACCAAGCTCATGCTTTCCAAAGAAGATGAAATGACCAAGAGAAAAATCCAATCGAATGGAGTGGAATCCTAGTCGACCAGAAGTAGAGTCGGCCAAATAAATAAGGGGAAGAAACAATAGTCCGATAGAATGAGATGACCTCCAGTGAAGTAAACTACTCAACACGAGTCAAGTTGACCGAAAATGGAGCTAAATGATCAAAGGGAGAATTTGCTAACCAACGATGAAAATAAATGATTGAAGGATGAATTGAGCAACTCACACCATCTAAAAATTCCCTGGAAACCTTTAGATACATAAGACAACTTCTAAATACACCTAGTGAGTTCTACATACACCTAGACAAGTAGGAATTCTCCCAACAATTTTGAAATACGCCCAACAACTTTGAAATGCACCCAACAACTTCTTAATATGCTCGACAACTTCTAAATTTGCCTAACAACTTCAAAATTATCCCAGTGACATCGTGGCTCATCCCAATCAGAAGGAAGTTGACTAGGCTTGTAAGAATAAACTCAAGTTGATGAAATCGACCTAATAATTAACATATTAGTTTGATAACAAGTGATTCGACTTGTTGTGAGTCGACCAAACAGAGGTAAGTCGACCAATGGAAGAGGGTTAAGTCGACCAGATAAATAGGTGAGTCAACGAATGGAAGAGAGGTAAGTCAACCAAGTAAGAAATCGACCAACAAAGGGATTATGTCGACCAGGTAAGTGAGAGTCAACCAAGATTGCCGTGTGATTCGAACGACATTGTAATCGAATAGAGAAGGAATTAACTTGGCCTTGCTGTAAAATATTGACTCCACAAAACAAATCTGACTATGAGAAAGTCCAAACGACCCAAGGGAATGAATAGTTTCTAAAGGAAACAAATTATAATTGGGTGAGGGAGGAATTCTCATACTCCCCAACAATCTTGAATTTGATCTAGCAATTTATTTAAATGCCCCACCACTGAATAAATCGACCCAATGATATTCAAGTAGACCGGAGGGACCTAAGTTGACTGATAAGTGAATTTAATCAACCAACAAACAATTTAACTTTCCAAGAAATAAATTTTATCCACCCTTGGTTTTATCTGAGCTATGGATGTACTGTGATCATTCGAGATATGTTCCATTCATTTTTTTCCAGTGAAAGAACTTAATTCTGAAAGGAAGTGACAATGTTATCGTACATAATTATTCACTAAAATAGTGGATGCATTTACCAACAGTGGGTAAGAAACAATCTCACATGCAAACTAAGCACCATGAACACAAATAAATCTTATCCCAATTTAAGACATAACATAGACAATATTTACCATGGAAGCCAAACCGAAAAACTAGTTTCGAATGGGGCTCAATATTTCATCTCAATAACCTTTGGTACAATGCATTCATGGATTCCTCTTCCTTTTTCTCTCCTGAACAAAAAAAGCCCCCTTGCAAATGAGAGTGAGGGAAGAAATTGGGAGATATGTGGGGTAAGGGGAAGGCCAACATACTTGACCCTTCATTTTGCCTTCCTCATCCTTCTTTATTTAGTTTTTAATTCTCCATTTTTTACCATGTTATCATTTTTTTGTCCTATTAGACTTTCTACATTGCTTTATAAAGTTTATTGACCTTCATTAATTGTCAAATTAATATTACAAGTACTAATTTTTACACGCATTCATTGGTCTGGATCCATTTCGGATCACACCTCTCCATTGAGAGGCTTTTGGTCCCCAAAAGCTCAAGGAAACCAATCTGGATCAATGCAATTTTGTCTTCTCCTCTTGAACGTGGCTTTGGCTCCGGCTCGTGGCTACTAGCTCTAGTCCCTGGCTATGGTTCTAGATCACTTGTTCTTACATTGCAGAAGTCTTCTCACTGAAGCTCAGCTCCGCAATATCCAGATACAAAATTTATACCCAACACTCATTCCCATATCCCTTTCGATCTTGGAGATAGTCCATCTCAACAATCATGAAGCCAAGTTGAATGCTGGTCTATGTCTAGTGTGACCCTAGCAAGCTGCCATCATGAAAAAACTCCTCAAGGGAAGTGTGGTTGCATTCCTCATCTAGGATGAATTGCTTCTCATCACAGAAACAATGCTTCATGGCCATGCCACTCTAATGACTGATATGCATACCCCTACATGTTGGTTGTAGGGGTTGGTCCATTCGTTGGCAAGTCATTCTTCAACTAGCGTTCAATGGAAGAGATCTCAATCCATGCTTGTATGCACACCATGGAGTTCCCAAGAACTCCTCTAAGGTCATTGACCTCTATGCACCATTCTCCGACACAAATCCAAGATAGGGTTCTTCGACTGCAATATCAGAAACATGAATCAGATTGTGGTTGCTCTCGGCATCAACCGATTTTCCTTCTCTTTTGTTTTGTTTCTCTCCTATGCTGCTATATCTCATTGGACAACTTTTGTCACTTGGAATGGAGATGAAGGAAGCTATTGATCTTCCTCAATATTCACTCTCCACACCCTTCTCCTAGCTGTGTGGTGTCTAGGGTGAAGATCTAGATGAAATCACTAACATTTTGCTTCCCAGTGACCACTCAAATTACAATGGTGGAAAAATTTATTGTTTCTACTCTAAGGACTTCTTGACATACTCCTCCTCTCCATGTGCCTCTCTGTATGTTGTTGAATTGGAGAATCCTTCTTGCCATTCAACTTTTGAAAACAACCAGGCATGTGGAACATGGCTTGCTTCTTCCAGTAGGCTGCCTCACAATGGCATTTCTTTCCACAAAAAGAACATGCCTTTGCATACCAAAAATTTTCTATGGTATGGCCTCTCTTCTTGAAACAACGAAAAACAAGAAATGTCTTGTTTGATGTTGACCTCCTGGTCTTCTTGTTCTTTCTTTCACTGATTAATGTGTTGCTATCTCTAAGTGTATGTGTGGGATGAGTCTTTGAACTCTCCTCACTACTATCTCCTTCAATCTACCACAAGGCTGAGGTGGTGGCGAGATGACACCTTCACTCACTGCTTCTTTCTATGATGAGAAAGCCCACTCCGACATATCTTTTGGCTTCACGAAAATGGTTTTCATAGAGATGAGATTTTTACTTCTGCCATCAAAGCCCAAGCCCTCATGCTTCACCCATGGTGTAGATACAATGGGGATCAATATCCCCTATCTTAAATTTCCTATCCCTTGTCCATCATAACCCATCTTCCTTAGGAACTTGGAACCAAGGCCTCTTGTATGATTCTCGAATTCACCAAGATGTTCTTGAGATATGTCTACGAAAGGTGAGCTTGCCGAGGTGGTATCAGTCATGGTGATAGAATATGTAGTGGAAATGAATGTTGGCCATGCTCCTCAATGTTCTTGGACAACTTCTTGAAGCCTTTCCAAGGCCTTCTCCTTCTCTACCAAGTCTTGTTGTAGCTGCATCATCATCTGAATGAACCTGTCCTCTTGCCAACTATCCAATTGGATGACCTTCTCACCAAGGTGTGCAAGCTGTGCTATGTGCTTATCCCAATATATTTTGGTTGTACTGTGGGAGTCTTGACATTCTTCAAACTTCTTGAACATTTGAACCTGCTCTTTCAAGTGCTCATTCTCCTCCCGAATCTGAGAATTTCTAGCCCTTAAGTCTTGCAACTTATCTCTGCTAGCTTTTCCCATGTTGCAGTCTGCAATATTTTGTTCACAGTTCTGGAAGTAGTTTCCTAGTCAAGGATGCAACTGCTATGTTACCTTCTAGTCCATAAATGGGAGGATTATAACCCACTCGCTTCACCAACATGGATGCTATGAAAAAATTTAATTTATGATCTCTGTTTTAGTCTTATAGATAAAACTATGTCACATAGAAGCCACTAGGCCTCCGTTCCTCTATGTTGCAAAAATATATCTCTTCTCTATTTGTTGCAAGGATTTTCCCTGCTTGTACCCTGCACACTATACCTAGATGGTGATGCCTTTGTTCTCAGGCTTGTCTGCACACTAGAAACTAGATGTCACTGAAGTGGTAAATTCTTTGTTCTAAATGAACCAACGAATCTCAAGTCTCTACTTTGGATAGCATGTTGTCTAGCGGCTTGGAATTCTTCTCATCAACCAGTTACCAAGCTCATGTTTTCCAAAGAAGATGAAACGACCAAAAGAAAAACCCAATCGAATGGAGCAGAATCCTAGTTGACCAAAAGTGGAGTCGGCTGAATAAAGAAGGGGAAAAAACAATAGTCTAGCGGAATCAGTTGATCGCAAGCGAAGCAAACTACTCAACACGAGTCGAGTTGACTGGAAATGGAGCTAAATGATCAAAGTAAAAATTGGATAACCAACGGTGAAAATAAATGCTTGAAGGACGAATTGGGAAATTCACACCATCTAAATACGCCCAAGCAACCTTTAGATACATCCGACAACTTCTAAATACGCCCAGTAACTTCTACATACACCCAGGCAAGTAGGAATTCGCCCAACAACTTTGAAATGCACCCGACAACTTCTAAATATGCTCAACAAATTCTAAATGTGACCGATAACTTTTAAATTCGCGCAATGACGTCGTGGCTCATCCCAATCAAAAGGAAGTTGACCACACTCATAGGAATCGACTCAAGAGTTGACCAAGACTGTCGTGTGAGTCGATCAACATTGTAATCGAATAGAGAAGGAATTAATTCGACCCTATGGTAAAATACTGACTCCAAAAAATAAATTCGACATTGAGGAAGTCCAATCGACCCGAGGGAATGAATAGTTTCTCTAGGAAACAAATTATAATTGGGTGAGGGAGGAATTCTCCCATGGTGAAATTCATGACCTATGGGAATGCTGATATGCCCCAAGAGTCTTGAATTTGACCTAGCAATTGATTTAAATCCCCATCTCCAAATAACTTGATCAAACTATATTCAAGGAGATAAGTTGATTGACAAGTGAATTTTATCAACCAATGAACAATTTATCAACCAATGAGCTATGGATGTGTGATGATCAATCCAAATATGTTCCATTCATTAAATTCTAGTGAGAGAACTAACTTTTGAAAGGAATTGACAATGTTATTGTGTGGAATTATTCACTAAAATAATGGATGCATTTACCAACAATGGGTAACAAACAATCTCACATGAAAACTAAGCACCAAACACACAAAGAAATCTCATCCCAACTCAAGACATAAAAGACGCAGTATTTACCCTGGAACCCAAACGAGAAAACCAATTTCCAATGGGGCTCAATATTGCATCTCGACAATCTATGGTACAATGCATTCACGAATTCCTCTGCCTCTTTCTCTCCTGGCCAAAAAAATATCCCATGCAAATGAGAGTGAAGGAAGAAATAGGGAGAGTTGGGGGGTAGGGGGAAGGCCAACAGACCCAACCCTTCATTTCCCCTTCCTCAACCTTCTTCTCTATTTAATTTTTAATTCTTCATTTGCTCCCATGTTCTTGTTTTTTTATCCCATTAGAATTTCAAATTCAAATTGCTTTATAAAGTTTATTGACCTTCATTAATTGTCAAATTAATATTATAAGAACTAAGTATTACACCCGTTCGTCGGTCCAAATCCATTTCGGTCACTGCATATGCTCCTTTAACAAGCTGAACACCATCCATTCGTCCAAATATACTTCGAGGAACTTGTGGATAAATTCCTTGAAAGTTGAAACCAAAATCGTGGAAAAAACTATGAGGGAATTCTATAATCCAAACAACATTACCATATAAGAAAAATATCCCCATTTAGTTGCAAAGGTAGTTTTAGCTTGATCCTCCTCTATGATTCGAACTTGATGATATCCCTAAAATCCATATGTAAAAGAGTAGGCTTCCCATCCTCCAACATTTTCTAGCACCTCATTGTTGAAAGGGGTAGGGAAAGGGTTGTGGACATAGGCTGCATTAAGACTACACAGATCCACACAGATTCAAATATCCCCTGTTTTCTTGGGTTGTAACACCATGGGAGCTCCATCAAGACAATAATTCCAGCATCTAACATCCAATCCAACGCCTTGCACACCTTTTCTTTATATTTAGGATTTAATCGATAAGGCCTCCTTTTGACTGGTTTGGCATCTGGCTTGAGTTGAATCTTCATTCCACCCAATGATCCTGTGATTCTATTCATTTATGAGAAACTACAGGGAAACACATCCTCATATTCCTTGAGTAGGTTGAATACCTAGGTAACTATCTCCTTATCCCAATAATCCCCATTGATATCCATTTTGGGTTCTTCCTTAGTGCCAATATTATATTTCCTTGTCTTAATCGGGCCACCATAGTTTGGTACAATCATCCCTGACACTTTCCCTTCGATGACATGATCCCCTTCTGATTATTTGATCTGTATTCCTTGAGGGTTATCATCATCAACATTATCAATGTTGACTTTCCAACAATGGACAAACTTTTTCAATTTTTCCAATGGTTGGTGATATGAGCATACTACCTTTGAGGTGGCGTCGTTTGGCTAATGATGAAATATAAAGTTCTTAATTTAGAAGAGTAATTTTTTTTGAGTTGGATCCTATGCAGTAAAGTAAAACGTTGAGCAAAACTGAATGCTGACATGGACCCAACCGATTTTTTTCCTCCAGAGCTCCTCCTGGTTATAACAACTCCTAGGGACCATGTCCATCATATGTATGAACCGATGGACCCATTATGTGATAGGAATATTATTGGTTGTCCATCACCTCTCATAGTAGAGGATGTGCTCTAGGGGATCCTCAGTGCCTTTATACCAATTGGCTAATTCAAAGTCAAAGATGGGATGAAATCTGAATTTTATTAACTTGGCCACCTATGCCCAGTCCTTATGTTCACATGGTAAGTTTCCCACCAACATGCAAGTGTTCCTCGCACCACAACATGCATGGACTGCAACCACCGATCTTCCACAACTTTCTTCTCCATTTGTAGCAGGAAGAACTCCATTGGTTTGTCCCATCAAATCACGGTGCATCACATATTTCTAAACCAATTCATCATACTGCTTTAATGATCCACACACATCTATGGGTGGAGATCTCATACATATTTTGCTTCCACCTTTCCATGGCATCTTCAGATTCAGTATCATAAGACTTCAAATTTCTCCAACTCATCTCTCCATATGCGGTGGGGTTGATGTAGTCTTTCCTACTCCCAATGATATTATAGATATTCTCAATAGCACAGATTTGCGTATCCTCATCCACCATCTCATTGTATCTCTCTGCTTCATAAGGATTTAGAGGTGTGACCATATGTAGGGTATCATTATGAAATGACATATGCCTCTTCTTCAAATTTAGCATGGCATTGTTATCAAAGGCCTAATCAATGCCAAGTAATGCATGGTATGGATCATAGTCATCCATAATCTCAATGAATTCAAAGTAAACCTTAGTCTTTACCCCTTCTGTATTCAGCTCCACTTTCTCGTCTTGGCCTATAGGGTAAATGTTGTACTGATTTTCCAACAACTAGATGGGAAACCAGACTAGACTCGACTTCCCCATCAACTGCTAGGATTTCATCGAAAAAATGTTCACGTTGAAACCCATATCCAACATGAATCCATCCATGTCATAGCCACCAAGTTCAACGGTCATTTTGAACTCTCTACCCGTGCACTTCTGCTTACTGACCTGATACAAATTCCTCTCTAGTAGGGGGGCTACTATTGTTTTCTCTATCCCTCGTTCCCCCATGCAAATAGATAACATCTGTGTCAACTTTCTCACAACATATGGATCATTAAGCAATCAAAAAAGCCAATGCAAGAAAGTACTTACATGGTCTCTAGTCTCTATTTTGAGACCCAAGTCATGCAATGCTTCAACGTGCATTGCTCACTGCAATTCCTCAAGGTGTTTATCATCACTTTCTCTTTTCTCAGTGCATCACAACTCATCCTATCTGCTTGCTTATTTTAATGAACTCTGCATCACGCATTGTATTTCTTCACGCACACGAGCTTCCTCCAAATATATTTGTGTCGTGCATCACAATTCTTCACGGGCACAAGCCTCTTTTGGAAATCTCTGTGTCTCCCTTTATACCTATTCATGGATCCAATCTTCCTTAAGTGACATCTGTGTTTCTTGCTGCACTTTTTCTCGGATCTGAGCCTCCTCAAGTGACCTCTGAGTTGTGCACTGCAACTCCTCGCGTGCTCTTTCTTCTTCCATAGCTCTCTGCATGTCGTGCAGAAAGTGTTTTTGCTGAGAAACATCAAATTTAGGAGGGTATTGTGCTTCCTTCCTTACATTCCCCTCCGACCTTTGAACTGAGCTATCACCATGATCAAAGTACATTCCTATCTTTTCTCCTTCTCGGGTTACTGCCTGAACATTGACCTCCTCATCCTTCTTTTTGTTTCCATGTGGCTCTGCATACACCATGTTGCAATGCGTCTTCTTTTCTTCCCACTTCTTCAGTAAGTCATGACAGTCCTCTATGACATTCTCAAGACTATAACCATATGCACAAATCATGCACAGTTTGGTACAAAACCTTGATATGTGACCAAGCTCTCCATAATTGAAACAAGTGGGGAGTTTACCTCCTCCTCTTTCATATCTGCGTCTACGACCACACCCATATCCACCTCTGGGACCTCCTTGGTATCCACCTCTCTCAATACCACCATGATCACTACCCTTATGTTCCTCTTATGCTTAAAACACATTGTGGGTATTGTCTTGCATAAGTTGGAGCGACCAATAGTTTTTTACATCATGTCCCACATATTTATAGAACTCATAGAATGGAGTATGGTACATCTTTTGATACTTCTCAAAAGTTGGGCAGTGGGGTGGTACATGGCCCCACTGTCTGAAAATATCATACCACTCCGCCTGAGGTCCTGTTAAAAATGGGCTCAACACTCCCATCCCCACATAATTTGGAAGTACAGGGAACTCATCCCTGCAATGTCCTCAGATTGACATGTGGTACACCATATGCGCTCATGCATGAATTTTGTCTTCACCATATCTTGCAAATGCATCGCTAGGTTGGAAAATTGCAATTTCACCTGAACCAATCCCGCCAATGTCTCTGCCCCTCCTAGAGTCTTCTCCATGCACATCACAATCTCCACTACCTCTACTTGAGTCATCACTTTTTGCTGGGTGAGCGAGACTTGAATATGGGGGAGTAAACCCATGATAAACCATTCTCTATATTACACATCCTAGATTTAGAACGTCAGCCTATCCAACAAAATATTGAACCACTGGTCATAATCCCATACGATTTCTCCTTCCTTTTGCTTGATCTCCTTGATCTCTATAATAGACCAAGACTCTGACTTAGGATTTTGAAATTCCTTAAGTAGGTCTCTCTTAATTTCTATCAGGGACCTCACCTATCCCACTGGCATTGTGGCCTTATACTTCATATACCATGTCAAGGCTCCATCCCTGAACGTGGTCTCCAGTTGCGCAATCTTTGTTGCTTCATTTGTGATTCTCTTCAAAAACCATATTGCTTCACACATGAACTAATGTTTTTCCACACTATCTCTACCCATTCCATGGAACACGGGTAACCTCAGGGTACTATCCCGAGTCACCATCCTCAAGCTTGAACTAGTTCCTCCTCTCTAACTGCTGGTTGTCAGAATTCTAAATACCGATACTCTTCTTGGTGAATTAGCATTGACTTCACCTTCTTCTTCACTTGTTTCTTCTCTTATTTCTTCTCCTACTCCAACAGTTTTTCTACCTGTTGTTCTTTCTTCTTGATTACAAATGCATAAGGGGGGTGTTTCAAATGGTGGGTAAGTCCATCTTCGTCTGATATTTCTTGTGAGGGGACCATGATAATTTCCTACTTGCAGCCATGCAAGGCCATCTACTATCGACAATTTTTCTCCCCCACCACTTGGGGATCCTCCATATTCCTCTCCTTCGCTTGTGCCTCTACTCTATGCCTCATCTTCCTTGACAGTTTCAACATTCCAAAATAGCCAAGGGGTTCACACTTCGTCTCCTAGGCCCCTACTACTACTACTACTACTACTACCACTACCACTAATGGTATCCCCACTAGACACCCTAATCTCAATGCCACGCCTCTTCGTGGGCTTATCCTCATCTGTAATCCTCTCTAGCACATCATACTCATCCACACTACCTCCTGATGCGACCTCCTTTCTCAACATCCCGAGCTTGACCCATTTTCATGCGCCCCAATATTAATTCCTTCCACTCCTCTATTCCACTTTCCTTCTTAACGCAACTCTTCTTGCATATCTCTTGACTCTTTTTCTCCTCTACTCCTTTGTGTCCATCCCATTCCTCACATCATCTCAATAACTTCTAGATCCTCCTCCACGGATCTAGATCCTACCTCATTTTCCCCCATCTTTTCACCCCCCTCAATGCTAGGGGAGTATACTCATTCATCCTATCAAGCTCCATGTGCATCAACCACTTCTCCATGAACAACATCTTTATCTAGAGTGGAATTTCTTCCAACATTCGTTTTCTTGAAGCTTTCATGAACTTTCTTTCACCCTCGCTAAAAGAATCAATGTACTCAACAAAAAAATCAATAATATACCCCTCTGACTTGAGAAAACTAGAAATCAATGGCTTGAGTCCACTTATTGTCCAACTCCTTCAGCTTATCAAGCATGACTTGATCCCAAACCACTGGTTCTAAAAGCCACTAAACAAAATTGGTAGCGGTTTTCTTTTTTATCCATTCATACAAGAAACATGGAAATTCATCAAACAAAATCTTGTGCATATCAGTATAGATATACTTATCTTTCCGTCACTTCACATTCACTCTTGGACGTTGATTTTCTCACTGGGGAAACTCACGTTCCTTTGTAGTTAACCAATTTTGAATTTCCTCCCAAGATGGATACTATTGGGAGGCCTCTTAGGCCCTTGTAATAATCATCATATATTATACATAAACATTAGCATAAGATAATGTGAATACATGTACTAATGTAAGTAAATGTAATGATCCATATGTATCTCGGTGGCCATCCACCTTTTCCACTAAATCACCATTTTGAGCCTGTGGTTTTGATAAACCATGATATTTACCCTTTTGATGGGGAATGGAATGTAATGTCATCTTCATTTGTTAATTACAAACATCATGTAACGATTTCCTAGTGGTATTATGTACATGCCTAAAACATAACATTAATGCATCATATCCCATTATAACTTTGCATTTAAGTGTGCTCAGGATAGAGTAGTACTGAGATGGGTGACCGCTTGAGAAGTCCTAGTGTTGTACATGCCTATGGCATTTTATAAACTTAGTCCAATTTATCCCACATACATCATGGGATTTGTTCTCCTCTCACTCTCTCATAAATAATTGAGGTGAAGAAGGCCCTTTAAGAATGCAATGGAGTGTGATGTAAAACTTGTTGCGAATGAAGCATAAACAACATCTCCTTCTTTTCAGATATAGGCTACCTCATTCTGCCAATTTGTGTTCTATAGTGTTTTTCTCACTTGTTCATTAATATAAGATAGTTTTCACTATATTTATGTGTTTCCGGCATTATCTCTGTGTATTTCCTTGTTATATATCGGTTATATTTTTGTCTTCATGTCGTTCTCAAAATAATCTGGATCAATGGTATCAGAACAGTCTGCTCCTTGTCATTTCTCAGAGCAGGTCCCCGACGAGGTCAGGGTATAGAGAGTTGGGTCTCGAGCTAGTTTCACTTGAGGAAAATTGCTCTCTCCAGCCCAAGCAACCTCCCATGGCAGAAGAAAAGAGAGATGACAAAGCAGGAGCTCCTTTCAAGATGTTGCTCGAGGAATCCCTCGTGTGACAGAGGAATGAGATGATGGACAAATTTTATCAGATCCTTGAAAAACTACTGATGGCGACAACCGAGGCATCTTCGACAAGAATCCATTTTTCAAGTGAAACACCCTTCAATGTACAAGTCAATTTTGATATCCCCTTATTTGAAGGCCAAATAGATGCAAATGCTCTAGAAAAATGGTTGAATATGCTAGAAGGTTATTGCTTTGTCCAAAATGTTTCTGACAGTGAAAATATCACCTTCACACTCCTTAAATCCCTTCCCCATGTCATATCTTGGTGGGAAGGTTACTGGGAGAGGTACACTGCGGATGAATATACACTATTTGGGAGAGAACCCACTTGGGCGGCCTTTGTAGATGCCCTAAAGGAGGAGTTCTACCCTGTCAGAAACTATGATGACCAATACATGAGATGGACAACTCTGCATTAGAAAAGAGATCAGACAGTGCTAGAGTACACCAACATATTTCATACCTTACTCTCAAAGTTGGATATCAAAGACTCCGAGCGACACCTAGTTTTGAAGTACCGTAGTTGTCTACACAAGTACATCCAAACAAAGATGGATTTCTTGGACATCTCTTCACTGGGAGCTGCTTATCGATATGTAGTAAAAATTGAGCAAAAATTCAAGCAACAAAGTAAGTGGGAGAAACATGGCAAAGGAAACTCTAACTCACATAATGAAGGACAGAGCAAGGAATGCCAACCTCAAGAGATCCAGTCCCAGATGCATGCAAAGAAGGGTAACACGAATTCTAATAAAGACACTTGAAAGCGGTGTGAGTTCCACAACAACCCTTGGAACAACATTGATGAATGTCGCTCAATACAGTCATTGGTGGCCGAGCTCAAAGACAAAGAGCTGAACCTCGACTTGGATCCTGATTCAAAAAATAATAAAAGGAGACAAATCATTGATGCATAACCCAGTGCTACTGTCGCAATTGCAACAATCCAACTAGAAGAGGATCCCGAGGAGGGGTAGTGACTCTTCCATTGATAGATGTGGGTGAAGGGGACCCCACTGCATTTTATTCTTGATAGCGGAAGCCAAAATAACATCATCGTAGAAGAGGTTGTAAAGCAGTTGGATTTTCCAACAACACCACACCCGCAGCCATACAACATTGTGTGGCTTCGCTAGGGTCAAGATCTTCGTGTCAGCCAACAATGTCGCTTATCCTATGACATCAAGCCCTTCAAGGATGAGATATTGTGTGATGTTGCCCCACTAGAAGTCTATGATGTTCTATTAGGCTAGCCATATATATGGAGCCGTCATGCTGTTTATGAGTCTCAACCTCATAGCATCATGTTTACTCTGGGGTGTCAACTATATAGGATACCAGAGATATAGGATACTAGAGGTATTTCCGACTATGGTCCCACCAAAAAAATGCCACAACGTAATCTCTCATACTGCAAAGTTTAGACTCTTCACAATCCGATCAAAACTTGGTGAACAGAAGGACACTGAAATCACTGTAGCCTCAGCCCAAGACCTTTCTATCCAACATAAGCTGATCAACAAGATTGTAGAAGAGTACCAAGATGTTCTTGTTGCACCTACGGGGGTGTCTCCATACTTCCTAGTCAAGCAAGGTTATAACATAACTCTTCATACTCTTCATACTCTTCATGCTTCATCTTGATCGAAAAATTCCTCCCACACTTGGGTAGATCATGCAGATAGATTGGTTGAACGGATCCAACCCCTCCAACAATAGGTTCATGACAACCTTCAACAAGCTAAGCATGACAACTTCTTCAGTAAGGCATGCAACGCACCAAGCTTCAAATTTAGCATAAGTCTCCCTGTCTCCCAAGGGAACTTGACGCAATGGGGACCATTGCTTCCTAAGAGGGGAGGAATGATCCAGATGGATCTCGATGGCCATCCACCTTTTCCATTGAATCACCATTTTAACCCTATGGTTTTGATAAACCATGATATTTACCCTTTTGATAGGGAATGGACTGTAATATCATCTTCATTTGTTAATTACAAACATCATGTAATGATTTGCTAGTGGTCTTATGTACATGCCTACAACATAGCTTTAATGCATCATATCCAATTAGAACTACGCAGTTAAGCGTGCTCAGTCTAGAGTAGTACTGGGATGGGTGACCACCCATGAAGTCCTAGTGTTGTACATTCCTGTGGCATTTTATAAACTTAGTCTAATTTATCCCACATGCATCATGGGAATTGTTCTCTTCTCACTCTCTCATATATAATTGAGGTGAAGAAGGCCCTTTAAGCATGCAATGGAGTGTGATGTAAAGCTTGTTGCGAATGAAGCATAGACAACATCTCCTTCTTTTCAGAGATAGGCTACCCCATTCTGCAAGTTTGTGTTCTACAATGTTTTTCTCACTTGTTCATTAATAGAAGTTGGTTTTCACTATATTTATGTGTTTCCCGCATTATCTCTATGTATTTACTTGTTATATATCGGTTATATTTTTATCTTCATGTCATTCTCAAAATAATCCAGATCATGTAATTAGGGGATAAATGCATCTAACTAAGGATTAGTTGGAGTGGGTGCAACCACTCCAACCATCTCTCCTATGTATATATACTCATGAAGATGGAATATAAAGGTGGTTGGTTAACCTTCCCACAAATACTTCTTGAGTATCACGCGTGTCTTGATGTGTTTTCCCTAGTGTAGTCTCTTCTTGAATGAATCCTTTGATTCCATAGAATACAACACTTTGGTTCTGTTGCCTCGTGACTTGAACTGAGAGAAATTTGCTTGAGATTCTTGTGGAGTTGTTTGAAATTCTCATAGCAATAAAGAAACATTACATTGAAGAGGATCCTGGAGCAACCATCTTGAATGAGCCTTCTTCCTTGTGGGTGAGAGAAACACTAAATAAGCCTACAAATAAGGACGAGAAATATAATCTGGAAGATAACATCAAACACAAAATCAATGATAAGTATATGTTCCTATAACTATGATTTTGTGCACCAATAGTATTGAGATTTATGGACTATATTTATGTTAATGGATAGTGAGAAAACTATTAAAAAGAAAAAGGAGAGGTTGAATGCATTCTTTGTCCCGGTTTGAGTCCCAATAGAGGCATGGAATCTAGTGCAACCTATCTGGCCTACATTCCCTCATTTATTCCCACTCTTTTTTGGTACATTGTTTCTTTCTCATTCATTGAAATTCCAAGCAATTCAAATCTTTTTGGGTGCTCCATTTTCATTTCTACTGCCATGACCTATGTGTACTCTATTGATGCAAAAATGTGCAACAAGAATTCTGCCTGCAAAATATTGCAATGCACTATATTTATTCTATCACTATATTATCTAAGTAGTAGGTGGGACCCCTTAGAGAAACTATATTAAGTTGATTTCACTCCTTTTTCTTTAAGAAATAAATGTATCTTGCAAACAAATGTCTTGATTAGATTACAATTTCATATTCTATCCTATCACACATACACAAATGGTTTCTTCAACAATGATATATAATTCTCCTCATCCTCAGATTGCATTAAATATATAATCCCCATGTACTAAAAGGAAAAGAAAAAGGGGAAAGACTTATTGGGCCAGATTTATGCTACTTACGATTATAAAGTTTTAAAATTTTGTTGTTATAATATGGATTGTGACATATTAAAAAGGGTGGTTGAGTTTCATTCAGTGCACATATATACCAGATAAAAATGATGATATCATATAGAGGTTTCAATATTATATGAAGCTGTTGCATACAAGTATGGATGAGGTCGAACTGCAATTACGTTCATATATGATATGATACCATATAGCACATTACTTGATTGTTAAGTTGGTATTGTTGGTTGATTAAGCACTGATACTTTATGTTATTTGTGAATGTGGTATATTAATAGTTTGGGATATGTAAGATTGTGAATTTTTTAGTTTTCAATGCATGGTACTGAGCTCGATTTTGAGTATGAGTTGGCGATTGGGTGTGTTCCACCGTGTAATGTTTGATTGGCTATCATGGAAAGGTTGGTGGTTTTTTTTTTTTTTTTT
>ML796773.1:166395-178410 GCA_009831015.1 Picea engelmannii | reverse complement strand
ATCTTTTTAGGAGCTGGGAACTGTATTTTCCTGTTGTAAGCCTGAGGGGCATGGATTGTAAATATTATGATATTAAATGTTCCTTTGAGTTGTTTTTATCAGATTGTCTTCTTAGTTTACATGTTGTTTTGTTTTTCTTATCTGGATGTAATCTCTTTGATCTATGGATTCATGAGGCAATAGAGGATCTATTGTCATCTTTCCCATGTTTCATCATTGTTTATTAATTGGGTTGGTTGTCATTGATTTCAACCCTTGAAGAATGTTCGGTACCAAATTTTGGTAGCACAAAGGTTTGGGTAATGAACCCAATTTTGTTTGATGTATAATGGTATGATTTTTGATATATTTGTAGGTAATACTATTCTAGATGGATAGTACATGGATGGTAAGAGGATATGCAGAAACACAAAGAAGAAGTTACAACAGGTTTGAATCTTTGAGAACTGAAGTGGAATGCTACAGATGTAACAACTTTGGAGACATGGCCAAAGATTGTAGAATGACAGTCCCTCCTAGAGAACCACAATAGAACAACAACAGTCATAGACATGAACCTCAGAAAAGGACATGGATAGGAAAGAAAAATCAATATAGCAATGAAGAATGCACACTCGCTCTACAAGCTAAGTAGAAGAAACGTGGTTGGTATGTTGATAGTGGTTTTTCAAAACACATGACATGTGATAGAGACAATTTTCTTACATTAAGAAAGGAAAGAGATGGATCAGTCTCCTTCAGAAATGATGATTCAACTAAAATCATTCGAAAAGGCACAGTCAGAATTGGGAACAAGAATACCAAGGAAGAAAATGTTCTACTAGTAGAAGATATGAAACATAATCTTCTAAGTGTGAGTCAAATGTGTGACCAAGGTCAGAAAGTTACTTTCGATTCACAAAATTGTTAGATAAGAAACTAAGGTTCGGGAAAATTGATTGCAACAACTACGAGAACTTCAAGCAACATATATGTATTAAGTGAATTTGGAAATGAAAAGTGTTGCCTAGAAAAGGAAGATGAAAGTTGGCTATGGCACAAAAGAATGGGTCACATACATTTTGATAAACTTGTAAAAGTCAACAAAAGGGAATTATTTAGAGAAATTCCCCAGATCATGAAACCAACCAACACTTTATGCAGGCATTGTCAACAAGGAAAGAAAACAAAGACCAGGTTTAAATCAAAAGAATATTCAATGACAAGACCACTAGAAATTGTGCATACTGACCTATTTGGACCAAATACAACAAAGGGTTTAAAAGGTGAGAAATACTTTATGTTATTAGTTGATGATTATACAAGAATGACTGCAATTTGATTTCTCAGGAATAAGTCAGAAGCTTTTGAAAACTTCAAGGTCTACAAGGAAATGGTTGAAAATGAAATGGATTCAAAAATCAAATGCTTGAGATATTATAATGGAAGAGAGTTCACTTCAAAAGAATTTATGGACTACTGCAGTAGGCATGGAATAAAAAGGTAATTCTATGTTGCTAGGACACCTCAACAAAATGGATTTGTTGAAAGAAAGAAAAAGACAGTATAGGAAATCGCTCGAACAATGCTAATGGATTCCAAATTGACAGATGTATTTTGGACACATGCAATGCATATAGTAGTTCACATTCAAAAAAGAGTAATTCTCAGAAGAAACACTGAAAAAATTCCCTACGAGCTATGGAAAGGAAAACCAACAAATGTGAAGAACTTCAGAGATTTTGGAAGCAAGTGCTAAATCAAAAGAGAAGATGGAAGAATGGGAAAGTTTGACTCTCATGTGGACAAAGAAGTACTTGTTTTTTACTCAAGTATAAGGAAAGAATACAAGTGTTACAACCTGAGATTGAACAAAGTTGTGGAAAGAATCAATGTAACAATTGAAGAAATAGGTAGACAAGAATTAAAGGAAGAAGAAAATGAATCAATGGAATAGCTTTACGAAGAAGAAGCGGAAAATGAAAAATAAGTAGAAGGGGAAGATGAAGAGGATCCGACAGAAGCAGAAGAGAAATTTTAGCAAGTGCCTCCAAAGACACCTAGCATACGAGTACAGAAGAATCATCCTTCATATCAGATTATCGGAAACAAATATGAAGGAGTTGAGGCTAGAAGAAGAACATGTTCACCAGAACAAACTCACCTAGCACTCTCATCTACGATTGAACCAACCTTATTTGAAGAGGCCAACAACGATGAATTTTGGATTAAGGCCATGGATGACGAATTGGATCAAATAGAGAAAAATGACACTTGGGAATTGGTTCCAAGACCAAAGGATAAGAATGTGATCAACACAAAGTGGGTATACAGGAATAAACTGAACGAATATGGACAGGTTATAAGGAACAAATCTAGATTGGTATGTAAAGGATATGCACAGGTTGAAGGAATCGACTTTGAGGAGAAATTTTCCCCAGTTGCTAGAATGGAAGCAATCTGATTGTTTTTAGCTTATGCATGCTCCAAAAATATTAAAGTGTATCAGATGGATGTAAAATCATCTTTTCTGAATGGGGAACTTGAAGAAGAAGTCTACATTGAACAACCAAAATAATTTCAGTTGTCAGAGAACACAGATTATGTGTGTAAATTAAAGAAGGCATTATATGGTCTAAAACAGGATCCTATAGCATGGTACTCTAGACTAGATAAATATCTACAATAGGCAGGGTTTAGAAAAGGAAGTGTGGACAACAATCTCTACATAAAGGTAACTCAAGATGGTATTTTATTAATTGAAGTTTATGTTGATGATATTATTTTTGGAAGTATTAATGACAGGTTAAGCCAAAATTTTGCAAAGGACATGCATAATGAATTTGAAATCTCATTACTTGGAGAACTATCCTTCTTTCTGGGTCTTCAAATACATCAAAGAAACCAAAGAATTTTTATTTCTCAAACCAAGTATATCAGAGAAATACTAAAGAGGTTCAGAATGGAATATTGCAAACTAGTTATCACTCCCATGCAAACCAGTTGCAAGTTGAGAAAAGATGATGATTCAAATTCTACAGATCAGAGGCAATACAGATCAATGATTGGTAGCCTACTATATGAGACAACATTTAGACCAGATGTAATGCAGGAAGTTGGACAAGTGGCATGATTTCAAGGAGCACCAAAGGAATCACATGTATTAGCAATGAAGAGGATTTTCAGATATCTCAAAGGAACAAAAGAGTTTGTATTATGGTATCCAAAAGGAAAGGATCTATCACTTATTTCCTATACAGATGCAGATTGGACAGGTTGCATTGATGACCGATGAAGCACCATTGGAGCAACATTCTACTTGGGTGAGTGTTTAGTATCATGGCTAAGAAAGAAACAATCATCAGTATCTTTATCGACAGCTGAGGCAGAGTATATTGCAGCAGCAACATGTTGTACACAGGTTCTATCGATGAAACAAACTCTAATAGATATACAGGTTGAATATGATGAGCCCATTCCAATTTATTGTGATAATAAAAGCACCATCATTATTTCAAAGAACCCAGTGATGCACTCCAAGACGAATCACATTCCAATCAAGTATCACTTTCTATGAGAACAGGTTGCAGAAAAGAACATCAGAGTTGACTATGTGGGCACAAAAGAATAAGTTGCAGACATCTTTACAAAACTTCTTCCATGGGAATCCTTTGAGTATATTCACTAGAGACTCAAAGTTATTTCTATGCCAAAATGAATGCTTTTGAATTCTTATGTTATATGTCTTATATATACACGAGGAAGCACCATAAAGAGGATGGTTCAGGCTAGGAGATCAGATGAGTTAGTTAGGGGGAGAAGACCCGAATGGAAAGAGATGTTTTCCATTGATGACAAAGGGGGGGAGATTTATCAGATGCAGAGGAAAGAGGCATGGTTCCATGGGGAGCGTTGGTCACAAAAATGCAAGAATGGTTCCAGGGGGAGCATGAGTGATAAGATTTCATTATTGCATCAAAGTGTTGCCATCAATGCCAAAGGGGGATATTGTTGATTAATTGGGTTGGTTTTTATTGTTTTCAACCCTTGAAGAAATTCTGATATCGAATTTTGGAAGCACAAAGGTTTGGGTAATGGAATCAAGTTTGTTTGATGTAAAATGGTATGATTTTTGATATATTTGTAGGTAAGACTATTCTATATAGATAGTACATGTCATGCCATTTCTGGTGGTATGTGGAACATCACATAAATCCTCACAGTTTGAGAGTTATGGCCTTACGAAGTTGAAGGACCCTCATATGATTGGCTTGAAACCCCAAAAGGTCAAAGAAGTCAAAGTGATTGCAAAGAGGATTATTTAAATAATAAAGTGAAGTGACAAAGTCAAAGAGGATTATTTAAATAATAAAATGAAGTGACAAAATCAAAGAGGATTATTTAAATAATAAAGTGAAGTGGCAAAGTCAAGGAGGATTATTTAAATAATAAAGTAAATGGAGAACTTTCTAATTATGGAAAGTGGTTATAAGAAGGATAACCCTAAAATGATGAAAATGGGTTAAGTGGTCAAGTGTCTATTGGATACATGGAAAAGTGGGAAATTGGGCAAAGTTGGACATACGTGACTATGTGGACAAAATGGCTATGTGGACAAAGTGGCCTTGAAGATGCTTCTAAGGAAGCTACTTGGAGAGTATAAATAAGAGGAAAGGCTCTCTCATTTTAATCACACTTGAGCATATTGAATATCCACAAGTGACTGAGGTAAACAAAGGATATCTAAGACAAATTTCAAAGGGAATGTGAATTAAAGAAGGTTGAAATTCAAGGGAGGATAAATTCTTTTGATGATGTTTTCTAAGGTATGTTATTTACAGGTCATCTCACCATTTTCACAATAACGTTTTTTCTAGAATTATTCAAATCGTGAAATTGGGAGGCCATTTATGAAAAATATCCAAGTAACTGTGGTATGGATTTCAGCTTGTGGGTCATTGTATTTTTGGAGTTACACTCCATGGAAAATAGGGTTTGTGGCTAGTCCTAAAACTAGTCTAAAACAGGTGTTTCAGGTAAAAACATCATAACTTCATGACAAATACAAATTCAATAAGACCAAATGTGTTGGTTAGAGTACAGTCTGTAGTATTCTATGTACAATTTTCAGATCCATACAACAAATATTCTGTGCAGGGCACGCTCTATAATTTTTCTCTCTAGAATAAGCCATAACTCAACAAGGTATGCCATTTTTTCTATAACTCTTTTTATGAGAGGTTCCAAGTAGTGACACCTGGACGAATTGCATAAAACACACTGAAGAACATTGTGTATGATTTTCAGATCTTTATTCATTACAGGTACGTAGTTATGATTATTTCAAGTTAGGGTTATTAACTAATCCAAAACTAGTCATGTGAGACTAAAGTAAAGTTTGATGAAAATGTTAGTCTCTTGTTGTTAAATTTAAGGAAAGTTTTCATGTATGTGATCATACACACTAGGTCTATTATAGAGTTACAAATCATATTTGGATGATGAAATTGTTGAGGGATTTTGGTTGAGGTTGAGGTACAGGTGTTCGACAACACATGTATTCCAACAGAGGATGAACACCTTCAGTAACCACTCACATAACCAAATCAAAGATCAACACACCGATGTTTTCACATGGTAAAACCCCTACGGGGAAACATCCACAGCCCTAGCCAACGCGACCACTTGGAGCAGTTTATTAATGCAACGAAAAAGAKTACAGAGAGATTTTACAAGAGAGTTTCTCATAATCAATCATAAGAAAATGACCCTCCATGMTCTTTAAATAGAGATCATGGACAATCGGGTGTTAAGCCATGAATCAATGGTCATTAAGATCAAGGAGAGTATGAACCGTCARATCACTCTATTTCARGAAAATATCGTGACTGTCGAATTTCCTAACTACAAATGCATACTAATGCATACTAAAGAAACACACTTTTACCTAACGACACAATAGACCAAGTAGATMTTACTAACTCCTAAGTGTATAAATATCCTAATAACAGGTTGGTGCATGGTTGATGCACTTGTTTATGGTACAGGTTGATTACGTGTTGAGGTACAGGTTGATGCATGGTTCAGGTTATTGGTACAGGTTTTTTGGKGCAATTTGATTGGTAYAGGTTTACAAYAGTATATCTCATAGTGATAGTGTGACAATGGTTCCATCATTCTACTTATATGTCAGGGAAATTGGACGGGGCAAGGACAGGTGGTTGTAKCCTAAGAACATAGGGGGTTGTATCCTCCTTCTGGTTGTAGCCAGAGAATTGGGGAGTTGGAGCTTACCTCAGGTTGTAGCTTGAGAAACTAGGGGGTTGGAGCCTCCTTCCAGTTGCAGTTGGAAAACAAAGGAAGTTGGTGCTTCCAATGAATGTAATTCTTCAAGACATATAAGAAAAATAATTATGTGGTTTTCTCTCGCTTTGGGTTTCCATGTAAAAACATTGGTGTACCATGTATGTGTATGATTTTTCATTTGTTCATTGTTTATTTACTCTACAAATATTGGATGATAATGCTACATTGATATAACACTTGCATTATATGGTTAAAAAGGATTAGATTTCTCTATTACTGATTCACCCCTCCTTTCAATAATCCAACAATTTCATCATTTATCTCTTAGACATTCGTTGCTTTTCTTCTTGTATCAATGTAGTATATTTGATCTATGGATTCCTAAGGCGGTAGAGGATCTGTTGTCATCTTGCCCATGTTTCATCATTTATCACTCATACCCATTCTGTCTTCCTTCTCCTCATCACCACATAAATCCTTTGTCTGATAGGCAGTTTAGATACCTTCATTGAGCAGACTACTTATGACTCCATTTCCCAACAGTCTAGTACTGATCTGCAATAACCTTTGTTATCTTTTCCTTTCTTAAATTCTTGTTGATCCACCTCCTCAAACCATTTTAATACATTTTACTTTTGATGGGTACTAGGCTTATCATCTAGCAGTATGAGGGTGACTCTTAGTGCTAACATTCATGGCGTCGTTGTCGGGGATGGAAGTGAATGTATATTCCCTGGGAGAATGACAATGAATAGATCAAGTTTTAGATGGTGAATTGAAGCTGGACACATTGTTTTGACTACTCATATTTCACCATGGAGACTCCATTGATCGAAATTCTATTAGCGACTCCATTGGTTTGAAATGGACAAGATTTTAGCTCAAAGGTATGCTTTCTGTGATTTTTCAAAGATAGATGGTTTCCCTAATTCAGTGCCTAGTAGAGATGAATGGGAAAGTAGCCTTCCTAAATTTCAAGGAGAAGAGTGGGAGGAACCAACTAAACATTTGTTGGATTGTCATGATTTTATTCATCAAATTCATATCATGAGTGAAGATGCTCAGATTAATCTTTTCAGGTATTCATTAGAAGGGATTGCTTGTGATTGGTGTCGATCTCTTCCCATTGCAAGCATCAACTCTTTGACAAGTTTTCATGTAGCTTTCATTTCATTTTGTAAACAGTATTTTTCAGCTAAGTATATTTATGAAAATGCTTGCGATGAGTTTTCTATGCTTCATAGAGATTCTGCTAGTCACGGAAACCATATTTGTGATGAAGCATTTATTATGGGAGAAAGAATTTTCGATGAAGATCAAGATGTGTTGAATGATATTCATTATTATAGAAATACATATAAGCATCTGGCATCATATCAGATGTATCTGTTGTTTTAAATTTTCATGAAGATCAACATGTATCTTTTAAATATTATGATGTTAAAGAGAAAGTGTATACATCAGTAGATATCTCTCCTTAATGTGAAGATGAGATAAATGATAATCTAGTTAAAGAAACGAGGGAAGATTCCTCTTTTTTTTTCGTATCTTTTTGGAATTAAAGGAAGATTTTGTTTGTTTCTCTTATGAAGAAAATGAAAAGGATATTCCTGTTCTTGAAACAGATGTTTTTGGTAGCCATGCTTATGATGAAGAAGTTATTTCAAATACTAACCAAGAGAAACCCATTTTTTATGAATACCCCAGCGAAGATGATGAAGAGAAGAGTTTTTTCATAGCTTCTTTGGATCCTCGTAACATGGTTCATGTGTATGATAATTATGAACCTGGTCACTGGGAGGGAAATGAAGGAGAAAAGGAAGAGATAAATGTGCATCTCATCTCATGTTCAACACTAGTGAATGAGAAAATATCACCTCGGATTAGCCAACCTGCATCAATCCTTTAACCACTTGTACATGCTGAGAACATCAAACAACATGTAAGCAATGATGCAATGAAGGAGATAATTTCTTACCAGTTTAGCGTGCCTTATTCCAAATTTTATGACCTTGTAGGGTTATAGATGGAGTTGAGTTCTCCAAGAGCATTGGAGCCTACAAAATTATTCATATTATCATCATTTGGGGGTACTGTCAGTGTTCCAAAACATATTTTCATTATGTTGTCGTACTTCCCTTACCTTTTGTGGATAATTTGCAGTGAAAGGAGTAATTATATTAACAAACAATCTGGGTGTCTATGGTGGAAGTTTGCTTTCACCTAGCACATTGTAAAAAATAGTTAGTCTTGGATTGTACGTAAACAAGATCCTTATGGATCACATGTTTTTGTTTTCCTTTTGTAAGTAGAATAGTGTACATATCCTCATGTTGTCTTCAGCAAAATGTATTTGAGCTTGACTCCACAACCCAAAAGCTAAGGCACTAGAACTGTGCGTTCTTGGCAGCTCATAGGGAGCATGCCATCCCCTGTGGAGTGAATGTTATCACATGAAGTTGTCAAGGGTTGCAGAAAGCACAAGAAACAACCATGAGCACAAGCGCATCATTCGAAGCAATCTATTTTGGGTTGAAATACAAACAGCGTTCAAGTTCAATTTTCAAAGGCAGAGATCCTAGGAGCAATTCAAATCAGTGGATCGCGTTTATTCGGCATGTCAAAATTGCACAAGGATTAGCAACTAGAAAGAATTCCTATAGTAAATCTGATCCATTGAAGGATAAGGACACGTGTTGGTAGATCTCTCACTTTGGAAATTCGGCATTTCAAAGGATTGCACGAGAAAGCAAGAGAAAACTCTCGAATCCCGAACTCCTGAATTAAATCTCAGTCATCCAAATCAAGAGGCCACGCGTCACCATATCTCTCACTTATGGATTTCGACACTTCAGAGGATTGTGTGAGAAACAAAGAAAGTAATATCACCTGAAGGCTCGAACCCCCAAAGTAACGTCCAACTGAAACATCGCTGCGGGCCCAACCACTCTGTGGGTGTTTTTCAACTCAACACTTGGCCCTCATCCATGGAGACAAGTGGATTCCATCTGGACCTAACACATGTCACCCTTATTTTCATGACACATCATCATAGTGATGTTAAAAAACCACATCAACATCAGGAGATCATCCTCCAGGAGGTGTTATGGTTCAGCGCCAAAAGTAGTGCCATCCCTAATCACAGTTAGAAGGATCCTAGATTTGGTGAGTGGTTAAACTTTAGCAGGGGCACTAAATTAGTAGAGGCACTCAGATCGTGGATCGTGACTAGACTAAAGACCATGTTTCATTGCGAGGACGGAACATGCTCGAACGATAAAATTATTTAGCGGTCCTGCAATTGAAACCATGGTATGGCGAAAGGGCTACGTGGCGAAAGGTGGTGAATTGCAGGCTCAAAAGTAGTGTGAATCCAAACTGCCTTTGACAGCCCCCCAATCACATTCTTATATAATGACAAATCCAAGAGTAGAACATGGCTTCCCCCTAGGCATTAAGCCTCACCCCGATATCAAGGAGGATTCATTTAATGAAAAATCATTAGTAGCTGAAGCCTTAGCTCAGTCCATAAATAGGAAACTTGGAAGCTATGGCCGAGGAGACATACTTGTCAGCCCGAGGTACCACAATGGTGTTGGACACACCTACCACACTTAGAGGGGGGGGTGAATGAGTGTGGGGATCTTTTTCCCAAAACTTCCCTCTTACACAAAAACTTATGAGTTAACATTCAACATTTGCTCATTACTCATTGTTGTCATTATAATCAGTTATATGTGAATACATATCAGCAACATATCATCAAGAAATCATCTCCACAAGGAACACAAAGAACACAAGATGTATGTACAATTTTTCTTTTTATTATGGACTTCAATACGGGGGTTTTTCAACAACAACTGAATAGAGTACAACTCTACAAGAGCACCATCTCTATATGCAAGACTCATATTACATTCTCAACACCAACTGAGATGAGACAACAATCCTTAACAGATATCAATCTTTCAACATAAACAAGTGCATCAACCATGCACCAACCTGTGCCAAACAACCTGTAATCAACCTGTACCATAAACAAGTGCATCCAGCCATGTACCAAGTATATACAAATCATGTGTCAAATAATCATCAACAATGACTCATCAATATGTACCAACATCATCAACTATACACCTCATGTATGTGCAAACTCATCAACTGCTTGTCTCAACCATGACTATTTTTGGATTAGTCAACAACCCCAACTTGAAATAATCATAACTTTGTACCTGTAATGAATAAATATCTGAAACTGATACACAATTTTATTCAGTGTGTTTTGTGTAATTCCTTCAGGTGGCACTACTTGGAACCTCTTATAAAAGGTGTTATAGAAAAAATGGCATACCTTTCTGAACTCTGGCTTATTCTAGAGAGCGACCTTGTAGAGTGTGGCTCACACAGACTATTCATTGAATTGATCTGAAACTATTACACAACATACTAAATCATGTAACCTAACCAACACATTTGGAATCACTGAATTGGGATCTGTTATGAATCATTTATGACATTTTTACCTGAAACACTTGTGTTTAACTAGTTTCAGGACTAGCCACAAACCCTATTTTCCACGGAGTGTAACTCCCAAAGTACAACGACCCACAGGATGAATTTTGTACCACAGATACTTGGGTATGTTTTCTCAATGTCATAGAAATTTCACGATCTGAATAATTATAGAAAAAAATGTTATAGCGAAAATGGTGAGATGACCTGTAAATAACATACCTTAGAAAGCACCATCAAAAGAATTTATCCTTTCTTTCATTCCGGCCTTCTTTTCTTCACCTTTCCTCAAAATTTCAGCTTATATATCCTTGGTTACCTCAGACACATATAGATATTCAATATGCTCAAGTGTGATTAAAATGAGAGAGCCTTGCCTCTTATTTATACTCTCCAAGTAGCTTCCTTAAAAACATCTTCTAGGTCACTTGGCCCCAGTTTCCTTATTTTAGGGTTAACCCACTTCTAATTTCTCCATTAAATTTATTATTTAAATAAATTATTTTTTATTCACTTTGAATTATAGTACACTCATCACTTCACTTTATTATTTACCTTTTAAAATCCCTTAAACCAATTTGACTACTTTGACCTTTTGGGGCTTCTAGATGACATGTGAGGGTCCTCCAACTTCATAAGGCCATAACTCTCAAACCGTGAGGAGCTATGTGATGTTCCACATACCACCAGAAATGGCATGACATCTACTATCCATATAGAATAGTATTTTCTGAAAATATATCATAACTCGTACCATTACCCATCAAACAAACTTGGGTCCATTACCCAAACCTGGGGTCTCCAACTTCTCATGGCCATAACTCTCTAACCGTGAGAATTTATGAGACGTTCTACATACCAACAGAAATGGAATGACAAGAACTATCCATCTAGGATAGTTTCACAAACAATTTCCTTGATCTTCATCTCATTATTCCACATACAAGCATGGGTCCTCCAACCATTCTTTTAGGATAACTCAATCCATAAAGCGTCTTCCTGTGAGGCCTTTCACCATAAGGGGTCCACTTTGGAGTTCATCCATTTTTGCACCTTATCAATCATGATAAGAAAATAATGAGAGCAAGGGTCCTCCAACCATTCTTCTAGGATAACTCAATCCACAAAGCGTCTTCCCATGAGGGCTTTCACCATAAGGGGACCACTTTGGAGTTCATCCATTTGTGCACCTTATCAATCATGATAAGACAATAATGA
>ML796773.1:132983-163686 GCA_009831015.1 Picea engelmannii | reverse complement strand
AACTCTCTTCTTGTTCTTTGAGCATTCCCTTTAACTTCAAGATGTTCCTTTGACTCCTCCTAAGAAACTTCTTAGTGTTATCTGAAAGATAGTTATAGTGTGTATAAAAATGATCACTCCTATACATGTATAAACCCTCTTCAATTTCCTTTTGAAGTTCTAATAGATTTTTTTCTATTCTTTCCATGGGATAAATATCATCAAACTTTACACAAACTATTTTTAGATCATCTTCTTCACTTGAGAAAAATTCAACATCATCACACTTTGAATTATTGCAATCAAGAGTCTTGGGAGATTCTTTACCTTCAATATCTACCTTCTTGCCAACACCATCACATGATTTTTTGCCTTCATTTGAAATGTCTTCAAGATCTTCCTTTGTGCTATCATTACTTGATTCTTTATCTTCACTTGAAATGTTTTCAAAATCACATCTAGAAACAATACATCGAAGAGTTTTTTATTATTCTTTACCTTTGATGATCTTGATGGAGTGGTCTTCAATTTCTTCCTTCTCCTTCTTTCTTTGATATGTCTCCTCTATCTTTAGCCATAGATCCTTGGAGGAAGTGCATTGTCCCATGCTCTCTTTGATAGGTCTTGAGAGTCCACTAAGAATGGTATTGAGATCCAATGCATCATTCTTCTTTCCTTCCCTTTGAGCTGCAAACTTTGACTTGTTCTTCAACGGAACATATCCACCGATGGTTTCCTTCCAAATAACTGTTCCCATTGTCTTCAAATATAATATCATCTCTATTCTCCAAGTGGAATAGTTTTCCTCATCAAGGATTGGAAATTCATCATCCACTTGTGTGTCTATGGATCTCCTTCAAGATTGTTAAGGCTTGCAGTGAAGGCCCACTCTGATACCAATTGTTGGATACACCTACCACAATTAGAGGGGTGGGTGAATGAGTGTGGGGATCTTTTTCCCAAAACTTCCCTCTTACAAAAAAACTCCTGAGTTAACATTCAACATTTTCTCATTACTCATTGTTGTCATTTATAATCATTTAGATGTGAATACATATCAGCAACATATATCAACAACAAATCATCTCCACAAGGAACACAAAGAACACAAGATGTATGTACAATTTTTCTTTTTATTATGGACTTCAATCCGGGGATTTTTCAGCAACAAATGAATAGAGTACAACTCTACAATAGAACCAGCTCTATATACAAGACTCATCTTACATTCTCAACACCAACTGAAATGAGGCAACAATCCTCAATAGGTATCAATCTGTCAACATAAACAAGTGCATCAACCATGCACCAACCTGTGCCAAACAACATGTAATCAACCTGTACCATAAACAAGTGCATCCAACCATGTACAAAGTATATACCAATCATGTGTCAAATAATAATCAACAATGACTCATTAATATGTACCAACATCATCAACTATACACCTCATGTATGTGTCAACTCATCAATTGCGTGTCTCAACCATGACTAGTTTTGGATTAGTCAACAACCCCAACTTGAAATAATCATAACTTTGTACCTGTAATGAATAAATATCTGAAAATGTTCTTCAGTGTGTTTTATTCAATTCATCCAAGTGGAACTACTTGGAACCTCTCAGAAAAGGTGTTATAGAAAAAATGGCATACCTTGTTGAATTCTGGCGTATTCTATAGAGAGACCTTGTAGAGCATCGCCCGCACAAAATATTCTTTGAATTGATATAAAACTGTTACAAAACATACTAAAGCTTGTACCCTAACCAACACATTTGGTCTCACTAAATTTGGATCTGTTCTGAAGAAGTTATGACGTTTTTACCCGAAACACCTTTTTTTGACTAGTTTCAGGACTAGCCACAAACCCTATTTTTCACGGAGTGTAACTCCAAAAATATAACGACCCACAAGATGGATTTTTTACCACAAACACTTGGGTATGTTTTCTCAATGGCATATAAATTTCACGGTCTAAATAATTATAGAAAAAAAGTTATAGCGAAAATGGTGAGATGACCTGTAAATAACATACCTTAGAAAGCACCATCAAAAGAATTTATCCTTCCTTGAATTTCGGCCTTCTTTTCTTCACCTTTCCTCATAATTTTATCTTAGATATCCTTGGTTACCTCAGACACATATAGATATTCAATATGCTCAAGTGTGATTAAAATGAGAGAGCCTTGCCTCTTATTTATACTCTCCAAGTAGCTTCCTTAAAAGCATCTTCTAGGTCACTAGGCCCCACTTTCCTTATTTTAGGGTTAACCCACTTCTAATTTCTCCATTAAATTTATTATTGACATAATTTATTTTGTATTCACTTAGAATTATAGTACACTCATCACTTCACTTTATTATTTACCTTTTAAAATCCCTTAAACCACTTTGACTACTTTGACCTTTTTTGGCTTCTAGATGACATGTGAGGGTCCTCCAACTTCGTAAGGCCATAACTCTCAAATCGTGAGAATTTATTTGACGTTCCACATACCACCAGAAATGGCATGACATGTACTATCCATATAGAATAGTATTTTCTGAAAATATATCATAACTCATACCATTACCCATCAAACAAACTTGGGGTCTCCAACTTCTCATGGCCATAACTCTCTAACCGTGAGAAGTTATGTGATGTTCTAAATACCACCGGAAATGGCATGACAAGAACTATCCATATAGGATATTTTCACCAACAAATTCCTTGATCTTCATCTCATTATTCCACATACAATCATGGGTCCTCCAACCATTCTTCTAGGATAACTCAATTCGTAAAGCATCTTCCCGTGAGGGCTTTCACCATAAGGGGACCACTTTGGAGTTCATCCATTTGTGCACCTTATCAATAATGATAATAAAATAGTGAGAGCAAGGGTCCTCCAACCATTCTTCTAGGATAACTCAATCCACAAAGCGTCTTCCCATGAGGGCTTTCACCATAAAGGGACCACTTTGGAGTTCATCCATTTGTGCACCTTATCAATCATGATAAGACAATAATGAGTCATCTATACATTTTTCCAACAATGCATCATATACCAATTAAACCACAATGGTCCATCTTCATCATGTATCAATGACAACTCATTGATCCATCTTCATCATATCAATAATAACTCATTGATCCATCTTCATCTATGCATTCTCATCAAGGAAAATACATATTATATTGCATCAATCATCAATAAATCAAGCCTTTGACATCATTCAATCAAACCATTGGCATCAATGACAACATGATCCAACAATGGACGATTTCTTCTTGCAGGACGATTTCTTCTTGTAGGCCCATACTGATTCGAGCTTGCGTCTGACAGGAGGAAATACACATAGTCTGACAGAAATATGCACAGAAAAAAATATTTAAATGAGATGTCCAAATCATACTCTTGACAGTTGTGGCATGATCAGATTATAAATAGATCAGTTTATAAAAAAAAAATTGGGGGGGGGTTCAAAGGATGGAAAAACGAGAGAGTTTTAGGAGAAGGGATCTGTATTTTTTAGTTGTAGTCCCAAGGGGCATGGATTGTAAATATTATGTTATCAAATATTCCTTTGAGTTGTTTTTATCAGATTGTATTCTTAGTTTACATGTTGTTATGTTTTTCTTGTCTGGATGTAATCGTTTTGATCTATGGATTCATGAGGCGGTAGAGGATCTGTTGTCATCTTGCCCATGTTTCATCATTTATCTCTCATATGCTCATTGTTTTTCTTCTTGTCTGGATGTAGCATCTTTGATCTATGGATTCTTGAGGTGGTAGAGGATCTCTTGTCATCTTGCCCATGTTTCATCATTTATCACTTAGACCCATTATGTCTTCCTTCTCCTCATCACCACATAAATCCTTTGTCTGATAGGCAGTTTAAATGCCTTCATTGTGCAGACTACTTATGGTTCCATTGTCCAACGGTCTAGTACTGATATGTAGTAACTTTTTTTATCTATTACTTTCTTAAAGTCTTTCTAATCCACCTCCTCAAATCATTTTAATACATTTTGTTATCACATGAACTTGTGAGAGTCCAATGGGTTTGTGGTTTCTACCTAATTCTATAAATTTTCCCCGGTCTCCCTATTTTCCCAGCCCACAGCCATTCATATGAGTCCTCGATCATGCAAGCCACAACCATGAACACAAATCACAACTTTCCTAACAGTGCATTTCGGTCTTTAAGCACAAGCAGAAGGCAGTTTTAAATTTTTAGCGGAAGAGATCCATTAGGTGAATCGATTGATGGTGTGCATTATTTCGGAAGGTCAAAATTGTGTGAAGTATAGCGCCAGATAAAAATCTTGAAGATCAAAGGTCAGGCAAAGATTGAATATGGGCCATGGATCTTATTGAGAGAGATAAACGGTGGAAGATTATCACGGGAATCAGGAGTTCGAAATGTTGTTAAAATTGTTCATCAAAAATCTAAAGTCCCGAAACCCAAAAGTGAATATGAGTCGTTGATCAGCAAGATCCACGTGTCATTAGATCCACATATCTGGGTAAAAGAGCATGGAAGAGTGAGCGAGATTTGAGTTTCGGTTTTCCCGGAGCCGAGAGACCCGAAGTGGATCTTGGCCGTCGAAATCCAAAATGTCACACGTCATAAGATCTGTCACTACGGGAGTTTTACTTCAGGAGTTTTAAAATGAGAAACATTGCAAAGTCCTGAAGGGCCGAAGCCCGAAGCACCCGAAGAGAATCTGAGACATCAATTAGTAGGAGCCACGCGTCGCCGGATCCTTCACTCTGGATAAAAGCAGTAGAAGACAAATGGAGTTTGAGAATTGAAATTCCTGAAGGTTGATCCATGAAGCAAATCTCGGTCATTGTCTTGAAGGGGAAGATCTGATCCATCAATCTAGAAAGTGCCTGTATTTGGTCACATAAGAAGATCTTCTTGGTCTCGAGGCATCAGGATTGACTCAAAGAATTCATGGGCACCTCCTGGAACATTCATGGGTGTCAGGCCTTGTCCTGATCTCGATGAAGGTATTTAATGGAAATGGGGGTGGTGGTTGAGACCTCGTCTCACCCCATAAATGGAATGCATGGAGAGAAGGGCCATGGGGGCCGATTGTCAGTCCAAAGCTCCCTGGTGGATGGATTTTCTCACAGATTCCACACTGAGTCGGGCTCATGTCTAACGTAAGAAGGCATGCACAGTCTGACAGAGTGGGCATCGACTGAAAACTTTGAATGCAATGGTTCAATCACACTCCTGGTGGTTGCATCAATTTTGAGTATAAGTAGTTAGCTTTGATATTTTGTTAAAGGTCGAATGGTTGAGCTAGGATCACGGCTATTGTAATATTTTTATGAATAAAATTGGTTATGTATTTTTTTTTTAGACATCTTGGTTAATCTAAGTCATCTTTCTTTCTCCATCTTATTTTCATTTGATACTGAGAGAGTTCACGATTGACTGATTCACATGGATTGTTGTGACTGTATTATGATGAATGCTTGATTATAGTGATGTTATAATTTCTTTCAATTTCTTTGAGATTTGAATTCAAGAGGATCTTGTGTTTAATTTTTTCCTCCTTAGGTTGTTGGAAGACCTAATGTCCACAACAAAACTCTACACTCTCCTCACCAAAGCCTTCCCTCTATTCACCCTTACTCCAACTTACTAACTAAATTTGATTCCAGACCTCAATTTCTTATGCATGCTAGTCCACATTTCTAAGTTAGAACGTTATTATCATTGAGTCCTCTCCATTTGATCACCTAAAACTCATGTACATTTACTGTATAAATTGATGGGTACTGATATTACCTTATATGCAATCTGAGGGTGACTTCTAGTGCTAACATTTCTTGCATTATTTTCGGGGAACGAATTGAAGACATTTCCTTGGGATAGAATGACAAAGAAGCTCTGATTATGAAGGTGCATAACATATCAATACCATTGAAGATTGCAACTTGCACCTGGTGACTCCATTGTTTTAGTTGTGGCTTCGAAGGGAAGACACATGAGGTCTACTCCACAGCTGCCTCTGGCTACTCCTGAAGCTAACCCAGAGAGTATTATTAAGAAAGGAAAGCTTTCTCAAGAAGGTTTTTTTTTGTTATCCCAGATTGAAAATCTCCCTGGGAAGATCGACATTGCAGAGAGACAGTTTTAGATGGTGAACTAAAGTTGGACACATGATTCTGACTGATTATTTTTCACCGTGGAAAATCCATTGTGTAGAATCTATTGGTGACTCCACTGAAGGGAGACAGATCAAAAGGATATGGAGGCTATATTGGCAAAAATATTTTCCCCCTTCAATTTCTCAGCCATCGTTGGTTATCCACATCTAGTGCCGACTATAAATGAATGGGATGATTATCTTCAGAGATTCAGAGGAAGCAAGCATGAACATCCCAGTGAGAACTTATTAAAATTTCATATATGCATGCTTGAACATGGCTTCTTTCATGAGGATTCTTGATCAAGATGTTCAAATTTTCTTTAGAGGAAGATGCTCGTGAATGGTGTCAATCTATCCCTATTTCTAGTATCCATTCTTTGAAGGATTTTCACGATGCTTTTAATTCATATTATGAGAATATTTACCTGTCTCGTCTTATTTTGGATGAATGTTGTAAGAAGTTTTCACTCCACATTTAGCAGATGATAGAGTCTTCCTCATGTGATGAGTCTGGTGAATATCTCACTGAAAGAGAAAGTGAGGATAGAAGAGAGTATTTTGCAAATGTGGATGAAAGCTTTTCTCTTTCTATTTCTCGAGAAGAAGGCCTTCCAAATATGATTGTTGGCAGTGTTTATGATTACATATCCATGGATGTATTGTTTTTTTCCCCTGATACACCTGTTGTCTCATATTTGGAGGAAGAGATAGTGGTGGAGAAGGATTCTCCTATTTTCCTTCAAGAGGTTTTCCATAATGTATTTCTACCTAGGATAGAAGATAAGAATCAAGAGATCACTCATTTTTTGCAAGATGGAGGCATTTTGTGCTCAACCCTCTTTAATGGGTGTTTAGATGAAAAGCAGTAGATATCCACACCACATTTTGTTGACTTGGGGAGAAACCAGCTTGAGTATGACAGCTATGAATCTGATTCCGATGTGGATATGAAGGATTTCAAAGACCATACTATAGAGCCATTTCCTTTGTACATTAAGGAAGAGCATTGTGTGGAAATCAGCCATCTTAGGCCCGCAAAAGACATTAAGAAACATGATAGAGAGAAAGAGACATCCATGGATATACATGAAGAGACTTCTTGCTCTTAGCTAGCATATGTTATCGGAGTAGACAAAGGAGAAATGGAGGAGCTAAAGGTGTAGTTTATCTCATGTCTTGAACCTATAGATGAGCAAGTATCAACTAGGATCAGCCGACCCACATCAGTCCTCTACCCACCTATACACTCTGAGAACATCAAACGATGGGTGAGTGACCATAAAGAGCAGGAGGTAATTTGTTACCAGTCAAGCTTCCCTGATTATAAATTTTGTGACCCTATGGGGTTATATATGGAACTATGTTTTCCAAAAGCATTGGAGCCTGCAAAATTGTTCATATTATCATCATTCAAAGGTATTGTTAGTATTCCAATACATGTTTTATGTATGTTGTCATACTTTCCTTACCTTTTATGGAATATTTGCAGTAAAGAGAAGAATTATATTACCGAACAGTCTGGGTGGTTATGGCTAAAATTTTATTTCACCTAACACTTTGTAAAAATCAGTTAGCCTAGGACTGTACAAAAATAAGCTCTTTCCGGAGCATGTGTGTTTGTTTTCCTTTTTATAAGTAGAATAGTGTACATGTCTAACTTCGACGAAATGTTTTGAGCTCGAATCCATAACCCAAAAACTAAGACACTGGAACTATTTTTTCTTAGCAGCTCATAGGGAGCATGCCATCACTTGTGGAGCCAAATGTTATCACATGAACTTGTCAGAGGCCTATGGGTTTGTGGTTTCTACCTAAGTTTGTAATTTTTCCCCGGTCTCCCTATTTTCCCAGCCCATAGCTAGTCATTTGAATCCTCGATCATGTAAGCCACAACCATGAACACAAAGTGCATCTTTCCTAACAGTCCATTTCGAGCTTGAAGCACAAGCAGAAGGCAGTTTTAAATTTTCAGTGGCGGAGATCCATCGGGTGAATCGATCTACGACGTGCATTATTTCGGAAGGTCAAAATTGTACAAAGTATAGCGCCAGAGCAAAATCTCGAAGATCAAAGGTCGGGCAAAGATTGAATCTGGGTCGTGGATTTTATTGGGATGGATCAATGGTGGAACATTATCGTGGGAATCGAGAGTTAGAAATGTTGTTAAAATTGTTCGTAAAAAATCCAAAGTCCTGAAACCCAAAAGTGAATATGATTCATTGATCAGCAAGAGCCACGTTTCATAAGATCCACAGCTCCGGGTAAAAGTGCATGGAAGAGTGAGCGAGATTTGAGTTTTGGTTTTTCGAGAGCCTGGAGACCCGAAGTGGATCTCGTCCGTCCAAATCCATAATGTCACGCATCATCAGATCTGTCACTCTAGGAGTTTTACTTCGAGACTTTTAAAATGAGAAACATTGCAAATTCCTGAAGGGTCGAAGCCCGAAGCACCTGAAGTCCCGAAGCGCCCGAAGAAAATCTAAGTCATCGATCAGTAGGAGCCATGCGTTGCCAAATCCTTCGCTCCAGATAAAAGCAGCAGAAGACAAATGGAGATTGAGAATTGAAATTCCCAAAGGCCAATCCATGAAGCAAATCTTGGTCATTGTTTTGAAGGGGAAGATATGATCTGTCAATCTAGAAAGCACCCGTATTTGGTCACAGAAGAAGATCTATTTGTCCTCGAGGCATCAGGATTGACTCAAAGAAGACGTCGGCACCACCTGGAACATTCATGGGTGTCAGGCCTCGTCCTGATCCCGATGAAGGTAGTTAACAAAAATGGGGGCAGTGGTTGAGACCTCATCTCACCCCATAAATGGAATGCGTGGAGAGATGGGTCGTGGGGGGTGATTTTCAATCCAAATCTCCCTAGTGGATGGATTTTCTCACAAATCCCGCACTGATCCGGGATCATGTCTGACGTAAGAAGGCCTGCACAGTCTGACAGAGTAGGCGCCAACTGAAAACTTTGAATGCAATGGTTTGATCACACTCCTAGTGGTTGTAGCAGTTCTGAGTTTAAGTAGTTAGCTCTGATATTTTATTAAAGGTCGAATGGTTGAGCTAGGCTCCCTACTATTGTAATATTTTTATGAAGAACATTGGTTATTTGGTTATGTATTTGTTTTTTAGACATCTTGGTTAATCTAAGTCATCTTTCTTGCTCCATCTTCTTTGCCTCTGATACTGAGAGAGTTCATGATTCACTGATTCACATGGCTTGTTGTGACTATATTATGATGAATGTTTGATTATAGTGTTGTTATAATTTCTTTCAGTTTCTTTGATATTTGAATTCAAGAGGATATTGCATTTAAGTTTTTCCTCCTTAGGTTGTTGGAAGACCTAATGTCCAAAACAGACCTCTACACTCTCCTCACCAAAGTCTTCCCTCTATTCACCCTTACTCCAACTTACTAACTAAAGTTGATTCCAGAACTCAATTGCTTATTCATGCTAGTCTAGATTTCTAAGTTAGAACGTTATTATCATTGAGTCCTCTCCATTTTATCACCTAAAACTCATTTACATTTACTGTATAAACTGATGGGCACTGGGTTTACCTTCTATGCAATCTGAGGGTGACTTCTAGTGCTAACACATTTTACTTTTGATGGGTGTTGGGATTATCCTCTAGCAATTTGAGGGTGACTCTCAGTGATAACATTGTCTATGTGGGAATATGGACATCATTTTCACATTAACTATTTTGATGATAGAAACATCACACAATATTGTGGAGGGGCAATCAAGTTTGACCAATCTGGTTGTGCTAGCCACCGTGATCAAAACTCATAGAGGGAAAATTAGGTTACATTGGAAAGATACAAGAGATCATGCAAGTGAAATTCTCATTATTTCAATGTGTTATTTTTTGGTGCAAGTGGTGGAATACCTTTGACCAAAGAAATGTAAAGGAAGATCGTAATACTAGGCTAATATGTATTAACTCTAAAAAAATGTGGGTTGAAATTAGGAGCCTTATGTTTTCCCAAAACATTGCAACCAAGTGTTTTTTTATCCAGACGTGTTGGATGGGGATTGGTGGTTTGTACTAAGACATTATCCAAGATCTAAACATATTTTGAGAACAACAGTGTTACAATGCCAAGTGAGGAAGATAATTAGGGTGATGGAAACGAAGACTAATTTGTAAATGGTTTGTTTTTGCATTTATATTACGGATGTGTCATTTTATTATGGCTATCTATAATAGCCAATTATGTTTTTTTTTTCTTCATTTTATAATTATGTTGGATATGAAAAATAAACAACCATTTACAACCACCATATTGAAAATACATTAACTAGTACACACATAAGATGTGGTTTCGATATATTCTATTGACATATTTATTATTTATGATAACAAATTTATGTTGTATTGTATTAACATATGTTTATGTTAACCTTTGAATTACTAATCATTAATTGATATACCATAAAGTTGGTGATGTACAGTAGTAAAGATTTATTATAAATTATATTTTATTTAACAAAAAAATGAAGATATAAAAAAACAAACCTAAATTTTTTTATTGTTTGAAAAATCAAAATTCAAATAAATATATACTTACTTTGATGGAACTTCTAAGAACAATTCCAATAAAATAACTTCATGCAACATCTATGAGTTTTGGAATCACACTTGTGGTGTTGGCATTACCAGCTTTGATGGCATTCTCATTCTTAACTAGTGAAACTAACATGGCCTTCACATATTCTACTCCATAATTTAGTTTTATAATCATATAAACTTATATTAATCATTATTTTGACATTATTCTTGAAATATGTGTCAATATAGGAAGGACATGGAAATTCTAAAAGAGTTTTTTTCTAAAGCCTAGTCAAAATTAAGGAAAATTTTGATGATCCATACTTATCTAAAAGTATAGAAACTTGTGTCAATTTTATTAATTTAAAATGGTTGGTGATATTATTTTTTAATAGAAGATTCATAATGTTGGTATTAGAGTAAAAAATTGTGAAACCATTTCATCAAAAGTGAACCCCATTAAAATGTATGAAATATTCTTTGTATTTTGTGTTTTATATTTAATTGAATATTCATATATTATAATAGTTAGATAATATAAATTAATAAAAAAATTGGAAAAAATAAATATTTATAAAATGTTCGAAAAAAATAAATATTAATTAAATATAATAATTTTGATTTTAGCAAACAATTATATTATAACTTTGTCTTGTAATATTTGAATAATAAAAATTTGAAAAAAAATAACATTATTATTACATCATCATCATCATCATTAGTGCATAATTATATTATAATGTTATTATTATAATATATGAAAAAAACATTAATATTCAAATCACAATCATTTCACTCATCATATTTAATCATTTTTGTTTATAAACATATTTAATCAACATATTGTATCTTGTTGGAAAAAAAACAATTCATCTTGAAGAAGAGTTAAACATTATATTTCAGTAATGGTTATAACTTTTTTCAAACACAATCCAAATTAAATGATTTCATAAAAGTAAATTTAAACATTATATGACAACTGTAATTTTTTTTTAACTAAAATTGGTATTTTTATTGATCAGCCGTCATTACATGGGAATAGTGTACAACATTTCTCATTCTTACAATGATGTGAGAAGAGATAAAGCTCAAACTATGGCATGGGAATCCACTGGGGGTCTTCGTCATTTTTGTTTAGTGCGCCTAGGGGTAGGAGGCAGCCTATATTCGCCTTTGTATCTGCTCCCTTGTTTGATCCATGCAAGATATGGAAAAAGTGAGAGTAGGAGAAATATTTCAGAACTTGACGAATCCTTAGTAGAGTCTTGTTGATCACTGGGTTACTAAGCTGGTCATTCGTATTTAAGATATTTATCAGGATTTCAGAGTCTCCAAAGACTTGTATTTCTTTTATGCCATTTTCCCGCGGTATTTGGCAAGTTTTGAGTAGCCCGAGGATTTCAACCTAGTTATTTGTTCTTTGTCCTAGACCCCAACTTAAGCTATCTTTTTTAGATCCATCTGAGTAAATCACTCTGCCTGCTCCTACGTTCCCTAGGTTTCCTTTGGAGGCTCCATCAAAAAATAATGAGGCTATGACTTGCCTGCTCCACCAGTCTTGAAATATTTTGTTCTTGTCTCGCAAATGCCAACCTAGAGTGAGATAGGGGTGAGAAGAGATTTGTTTTCTGTCTCAGTAGGTGAAACTGCCAATCCATTTCTTTTCTGAAGGAAGGATAATTTTTTCATTCTTGAAGGAGTGGTTTGCCACTGTTTCAAGAAGCAGAGATTTTTCTTTCACAACTACCAAAGAGGGGTAAGGAAACTTATTGTTGAAGATCTGATCGTTTCTGGCCACCCATAGTTTCCAACAAATATATTTGGGGATGGCCTGCCAAATTTTTTTCCAGTTTGGACTGCTTTGTATCTCTTGGGGGTAGCATGCCTTCCAAGAGGAAAATAAATTTACCACTGATATCTGGTTTGGAGTTGTGATGTTGAGGCCTTGGAGAGAGACCTTCCATACTTCTTGAGCAAAAGAGCAGTCAACAAAAAGGTGATTCGTTGTCTCTGGGGCATTACAACACATAGGGAATCTATGTGGGCCAATGATGCCTCTTTTTGTTAGGTTTTCACCTGTCAAAATTTTCCTATGCATTATAATCTAGCAAAAGAAGTTTACTTTCGATAGTCCTAGGGGATCCCAGACCTATTTCCAGAGAATTACTGACTCAGTAGGAGCTTGGGGGGTTTGAAGTGAAACATATCCTTGAGCAACATAATAAAATCCAGCATTGCCCCATCCCCATTTATCTAGAAATAGGAGATGGATTGGATATGAATCCATCAACACTGCCATGAGGGTCGATATCTATACTTGCAAGTGTTCTGGAACGCCTGAGAGGTCCCATGATTGCCAATTTCCTGAGGCGTCCCATGCAACGATGTATGCGAGTTTGGTAAATCCACGTTGGGAGAGCCACTCACGAATTCCTTTAAGTGCGTCTGAGTCATTGAGGGGTGCATTGCCCATGATTCTTTATTTCCACAACATTGTGTTTTTCCCATTCCCTGGAATTCAGTAGAGATGCTTTTGGAAGGAGGGTAAGGCACGACGGTATAGATTCCAAATCTAGGTGCCTTGGGGGGTGCTTTCTTCTTGGAGATTTCTCAGAGGGCTGTCATCTAGTTATTTATTCCTTAAAATATTTCTTACAATATGCCTTCGATTTGCATATAGTTTCCAAAGGAATTTGCCCCCCAGAGCCAGATTTGAAATCTCGAGATCTCTTACTTGGAGGCCACCGTCAGAGTGAGGGCGTTTTACCACATCCCAATTGACCAGGTGGTATTTCTTATGATTACCTTTGCATCCTCTCTAGAGGAAGCATCTGATCATATTTGTAATATGTGACATGATTTTCTTTGAAGAAAGAAGGAAGGAGGCATGATAGATTGGTAAGGAAGACAAGATCGATTTTATGAAGGTGATCTTCCCTACGTTTGAGAGCCACTGTCCACCCCAGGTTGTGATTTTTGCAATGAATTTGCTTTTCTGTCCACAATGAAGTCTTGTTGGACCCAAGAGTTAAGGGGAGTCCAAGATACTTTATTTTTTCCCATGAAGCATAGCTTGAGAACCCCAGGTAATAGGTAATTCTCAGTATTGTTTTTTGATCTGCATTCCAGCCATATACTACACTTTTCCCTTTATTGATGAGCGCTCTGGAGATACTGCAGAAGCCTTGAAGAATTTTGTCGAAGTTTTTTGAAATCTTTATGGAAGCTCCTCCCAGCATGAGGGAATCGTCTTCAAATAGGGCATGATTGATTAGATCAAGGCCCTTCATTAGTCTAATGCTTGGGACTGAGCCAATCTTCTTTTTGGCAGTCAAATTCCTAATTAATGTATCTACCATCAAGATGTAGAGGAAGGGGAATAGAGGGCAGCCTTTCCTTAATCCCCTTAAGGATTGGAAGTAATGTGTTGGTATTCCATTCACTAGGGGGGATAGCCAAGGATTTTTGGTACATGCTTTGATCAATTTAACAAAATCTAGACAGAAACCAAAAGAAAGAAGGACTTTATAAAGGAAGGAGAGGTTTACCCTGTCGAAAGCATTTGCCATGTCGAGCTTTATCAGCATCCATTACTCTTGCCACTGGTGACTGGAGTGCATGCCTTCTTGAACCTATATTAAATTGTCGAGAATATGTCTTCCTTTGATGAAACCACCTTGCATGGGAGAAATGAGGTTTTCTAGTAGAGGATTTATTCTGTTTTTCAGGAGTTTGGACATAATTTTGTAGGAAGCATTGCAGAGTGAGATGGGCCTGAATCGTTCGAAGGAGCTTGGGTTAACTTCTTTGGGAATTAAAGCTAGGAAAGTGGATTTGGTGTTGCCCCCTACCTTGGATATTTTATGGAAAGCTCTGATCATATTTTGCAGGTCTATCTTGATTATATCAGAGCAAGCTCTGTAAAAATGGATTGAAAAACCCTCTGGCCCCGGGGCTTTTTCAAGCTCGATGGACCAAATGAAATTGCATATTTCTTCTTCAGTAAACAGCCTCATGAGATCTGCGATGTCATCCCTGCTTACTAGAGAGGGAATTTCAGAGAGGTAGTATGATATAGTCTCTTCACAGCTAAAGTCTTCTTCTTGATATAGGCTCTAAAAGTGTTTTTATGCTGCCTCTTTGAGCTGTTCAAAACCCTTATGTATCGTTCCATATGAGGACACAATTTTAGAAATGTGGTTATGGGAGAGGCAAGCTCTGCATTGTCTATGAAATTAGGAAGTGTTACGGTCTCCAGATTTTAGCCACAACCTTCGAGACTTGAGCCTCCAATATTCTTCTTCTTGTCAAAATGAACAGAAAGTTTTGTTTTGGGTAGCTTGTTCTTTCTCTAGATTTCTTTTGAAGATGGCCTTGGACTCCATTTTCTCTTGCAAGTCTGATAATTGATGGACTACCTCTTGTTTGATGCTAATGGGGTTGATGATGGGTTTTTTAACCCAAGCTTTCAGTGCATGTTTTGTTTCCTTTAATTTATGCTCCCAACATAGTTTGGAGACCCTGAGACAAGAGACGACCAAGCAGATTGAACATTTTCCAGGAAGCCCTCCTTATCTATCCAAAGGGAGTTGAACCAGAAAGGAATTGGGCCCATATTTTCTTATTATTCCATATTCAAGAGGATATTTTTGTGATCAAAAGTCATCTTTGGGAATATTTTGGTAGAGATTATCCTTCTTTCTTGTAGGAACAAGCTCTGAATTAAGAATCTATCCAGGCGTGCAGAAATTTGGGCAGCCCCTATTATGTTATTTGTCCAGGTATAAATTCCTTTCTAAGGATTGAAATCAAGGAGGTCCCACCGATGGACTAGCTCCTTGACGAAGGGGAGCATTTTGTCTCTGCCATTATCGCCTCCTCTCTTTTCTTTCAGATCAAATACTAAATTTTGATCTTTCGCTAGTATTATGTTTAAGGGAGAGGAGATCTCTAAAAAATCTGATAACAATTTCCAAATTCTTTCTTTTCAGTGTAGAGTACAAGTACATAAAGATTGAAGAGTGAAAGAGAAAAATTACTTGAAGTATGTCGTAGTTTAGTGAAAATCCAGTGTTGGTCTCAAAAGAATATTCTAAATGAAACTTGTCATTTTCCCACAAGGTTGCGAGGCCACCAGATGAACCTCTTGCATTGATGGCTTTCCCAACATTTTTCTTCCATTTCTGTTTGTTGATTTCAAGAAGGGTGTCCCCTTTAATTTTGGTCTCTTGGAGCAAGAGGGTTGATTTTCAATAGTTCCTTCACTACTTCATCCTTCGATGGATTCCCTGAGCCTCTGCAATTCTAAGAGACTATATGCATTATTTGTTGGGGTTGGAGTGGGTAGGCCCTCCCTTGGGGGGCCTTGTTATGGTATTTCTTCCAATGGACATCTCAATGGTGGATTGGATTCCTTGCATTTTTTGCCTCTTTGCTTCTTCTTCTATTACTTATTTATGATATTTTATCCTTGCTCTTTTTTAGGGTCTCTCGAAAGACTCATCCTCCAAAGATCCGGAGTTTTCCAAGGGTTTCTTTTTTATTATTTCGGCGTAGGAAGGGGAGGAGGAGGTTTCGAATGGGGATCCAAATTGGGCTACCTCACCATTGGTTTTTCCCAGTGTGGGAGGGAGGGTCTGTTGCTCACGTTCTTCAATCACTGGATCAGAGATTTCTGAGGGGTTGTTGAATATTTCTAAGGGTTTTTTAGGGACCTTTGGGATTGGAGGGACCGATCTTCCTTCCTCGGGATATTTACCTGGAGTGGGGGCGCCAGGCCCTTTTGATGCCCCTTTCCCTTTGAATCTATTGTTATTATTTGACGGGGCTTATTTCTAGACCTATGTCCATTGTTATCCTTTCGAGATCTCCCCCTCTTCTTCTACCTTCTTTTTGTAATGTCTGGCGAAGTGTCTGTAGCCATGGAAATACCTCCATTTGAATGGAAGTTGATCGTAATCCAGTTCTTGGATGTGAGACCAATCTGTGACCTTTAGTTGAATGTCTTCTGGGAGACCCACCTCTAGATCTACTTCGACGCATATCCTGGAACAAAAATACTAATCCTTTTTGTCTTCTTTGTCGATGTATTTTTCAATATTGTTCCCAATGGATTCCAAGGATTTCAGATTCCAACAATGCAAGGGGAGATGGGGGAGGCGCACCCAGACCAGAACGGTTGAGGGCACATCTTGTGTTGGATCAAATTCTGGAGACCATTTGTTCAGGTACGAAACCTGAGGGCCCATAAAGTATGGTCCATTCCTAAATATGAGGTTTTTTTCCCTTGTGATGTCAAAGAGAAATACATAGAATCCCCTACCAACGAGATGGATTTTGATGCCTTCTTTTACAAGGGGTCTACAGTTCCTCTGAACCCATGCATCTACATCTCTTGAAGAAGGCCATAGGCCTATGAACTAGACGATGAGTCCCCATAAAGCAAGGTTCAAATAATATATGCATGGTGCTTCTGCTGGGAGGGCAACTGAGGGAATACTATCCAGTTTTTTGACGATTTTTTGTTGCATCTCTAAGGCAGTTCGTTTGTTGTTGGTTGCGACTAGTTTTCTGAAAGCATCTATATCAAGAGGGAGAGGTGGGGGGGGGAGCCTCAGGGCCCCCACCTGGGGCCATGGCATGATGGCATGAGGGCAGAAGGGAGGGGATGCACCAGGTGTGTGCGCAGGAAGCCTCCTAGAGTGTGGTTTTTCCAACAATTTTTAGAACCAGATTTGTTACATTTGAATATGAAAAATTATGGAAACTGTAAAATGAATGATACATCTCAAATTTAACTAAAAAAAATACAAATCATTAGCATACTCATAATACATTTTATAAATCAAACAACAACAACCACAACATTATATGGAAAACATAATATACATGAGTGATATACATATGAATATACATGTCAAACATCATCTCAACAAAATATGCAATAAATATGTCATATATACATCTCAATTAAAATATAAAACCATCAATATACATGTTAATCATTACCACTACTAGCTAGGTCCACCACCAGAGCCACATGTATTAGTGCCTCTACTACCAAAGGCATATGGTATATCAGTAATAACATCAGCAAAAATGTCGACATAAGTGAACTATCAAATGTTTCTCTATTAATATCATCAACATGTGCAACAATACCTAATGTAAACATAGTTTACAAAGCATCAAAATCTTGTGACACGTGTAGAGGATGAGGACGAGGAGGAGGATCATTGAATGATGAAACATGTGGAGGAGAAGGACACAGACCTGTGGATGGTGACACAACTGGAGGAGGAGGAGGAGGAGGATCATAAATGGATGGAGTAGACACATGTGTAGGGGGAGGATGATCATGCATGGATGTAGGTTCAAACATGTGGAGGGGAAGAAGGAGGATCTGTGGATGGCGCAGTCGACTCATGTGGAGGAAAAGTAGGAGGAGGAGGGACATTTGGTGGAGTAGAGGATGTGGATAGGTCTATTTATGAGCTAGATGGATTAGGATCATGATAAAGGCCCCTCAACCTATCGATGAGGTTGAAGACACCGAAAATATGATGCATCAAAAATGTCATGTCATGAGGTAGAATCCTCCATATCATAGACAGATCTTGTACATGTAATATGTCTCTAACAATGCAGATATCACTCAGTGACTAATCATGACACTGCATAGTTGATATGCCACCTTTATTAGGACTCTTTGATCCAACCTGTGTGGCATGCAAGGTATCTATACTATAGGCTTATTATCTCCCTCCTCCATATCCTCATCCCATTGGGGAGGCTCATCCCCAACATATGTGATAATACATGTAAAATAATAGATAATAATAATAAGATAATTGAAACAAAATGTTATAATAAATTACATGTACATTAAATAAGACATAAAAATATGCAACTTGATTTATCAAAACATAATGATAATATTTCCTCTCTCATTCAGTGGCTTCTCTACTGTAAATCATATGTTTGGACATCCTCTCCAATACATCTTTGTGTATGGGTACTATACAATATTGAGGATAGGATTTTCCTCGGTAGGAAATAAATCACATACATCCCTATCGACCAGAGTAATGGGAAATTTAAGCTCTCCCTTCTTGGGAAACAACTACCTCCACATGCACAGAGGTCGTGTAGGAAAGCAAGGTAATATTGGTCGAGTGGCATGAACCCTCTCAAAAAATAGTGTAAATAACTCTGACATGAATGAGAAGAATCTCGGCCCATGTAAAATGACGCAACATTGATTTAATGCATAAAAAAATTGTCTCAAAAAAATCTCTGACCACCTAATCAATCGGGGCCTCTGCACTAAACTATCGACATAATGCAACAAATAAAAAATAATTTTATTCCCATCAAAGCTACAGTGTACCAGTACTGAGATAATAAGACGCGGACACCTAACGACCTCTCTGTCAAATGAATGTATCTATAGATGACCACCAAGAACCCGAAACTCCAAAGAAGAATGAATGCTCAGATGGACATATCTCTACACATATGTCAGTTGGGTATCTCTTGCAACACCTTGTGGTAGCTTGGGGAATTGGGGAAAATCATTCTCCATCCTAGACAACCCAGTGATGAAATAATCATCCTCCTCTATGGGATAATACCACATATTGAGATTGACCTTGAACCCTTGTTGCCCATGATCCCAATGACAATTCAATTGTTGTAACAACGAAGTGTCCCTCAAGATGGATGTACCCTCCTGATAAAACTTGAGGATTCCAACATACATCAAAAGGGCATGTGTCTACTATGAAATAGGGTGAGGTAACATCTCTCTCTCACTCTCCATGGCCTCCCACTCATGTACAAATGTGTCCATCTCTACATGTTGTTTTTAAAGCTACTCCTCATCTCATCATCATTGTCTCTAATTCACATACAAATATTTTTAGGAACATATATATAGATAAAATAAATTGAAATTATAGAACACACACATATAAATCACTGGTATTTAAAAAAATCTGAAATTGATTTTTTTTTTGGAAAAAAAATGTAAAAATGTAACTGGTGCAAGTAAAATAGAATCTATGCATGGCCTATTGTGCTCTATATCAAAAAAATATCACTCCATGCAGTGGTGTTACTAACACGCACCAGTGTGCCACATTTCTTGTCTCACCACCACACATTTTTAGCAGTGGGTCCCATAAGACACACCACATTATTAAATTGTGAAATAATCGACCTGATGCTAAGCTCTTTATAACACCGTTGCATTTGTTGTACATAAATAAATATTAGGTTAAATTGTTTCATTACAACTTAATCATACAATGTGTTAATATGAACACACTCGTGCACTTTATGGCATGCAAAATTAATAGTGCACTTTGTTAAATGAAAATCATTGGTGCTCTAGTTTTACTAGAGCACCGACATGTTGTTTAGAGGTGCATTTTATTACTAACGCACTGAAAATGGGACATTCCAAAAGACACACCTGTATACTTATTTTTTAAAACCTATCACATTGTGTGTTGTTAGAGTTTATGCACCAGTGCTCCATGCTTATTATTGCACTGCCACGTATTTTAGTAATGTGTCAAATAATATGCACCATGCGAATGGATTATGAAAAATTTGACCTAGTTTCATGCTCTTTAAAAAACTGGTACATTTGTTGGACCTATGGGCACCGCTAGGTAGAATTGCCTTATCAAAATTGACTATTAACGCATCGTTGCTACCGCAATATTGGAGCAATGAAGTTTTGTTCATCGATGTGTTGTAAAGGATAGAGTGTTGGACATAGTGTTATGTTGTCATTGATATAAACAAGGGTTAATATGGATTTATCATCTAGACAAGTATCTGGCCATACCAATTGCAGGAGTCGACAACAAATAATGAAGAACAATGTTGATCATTGGATCGAAATAAGAGCACGATCATATGATAAAGAACAAAGAACAATGTTGATCGTTGGATCAAAATAAGAGCACGATCGGATGGTAAAGAACGAAGTAAAAATGTTGATCGTTGGATCAAAATGAAATCATGATTAGACGGGTTAGATATCTTTCCTTGAGTCCACTGAGCAACAAAAAATGGCAAAGTATCATATTCTATCGATATCACTTAAAAATTTATAAGTATGGTTCAATATGGAGGTAACGAAAGTTGGGCGTGCATTTTGATGACACCGAGAAGATATATGAGTCCGCAAGTCTGAGATTTCGTGAACCAGAGAAAAATCACTTAAAATATTTTATAAGTATAGGTTCATGTTGGATGTTGTGGAAGTTGGGCATGTATTTTGATGACACCTGAGAATACATGTGAGTCTGCAAGTTTGAGAATCCACAAGCCTATCAAAAAAAAAAATTCTAACTATTATTCCATGTTTAAAATAAATGAGAACCATCCACTCAACGATTGATTAAATCATAATCGGTGATATCCAAGGTATGAAAAGGTTAAAAGTATTTCGGAGTTGTGAGGAAGTGAATATCCAACCATCCATTGAGGACATAGATCCATAACGAAGGAGAAATCACACACCACAAGTTGCACGATAATTAATTCTAAGGAGGTATTGCACTATTAATCTGGACCATCAATAAAATTAATGACATATCACTCTAGGATTAAAAAATCACAGTGTCCAAGTGTTAACACTCCACTATGTTGAAAGAGCGTGGACTGGATATCTCACCATTAGATTAATTCCTAACCATCAATCCAGGCTAATGTTGAAATCACCTGATAAACGCATGTTTGAAATTACGTTTGGTCACGGGTTTTGGTCACATAGAAGAAAGGGGTTCACAGCTGGAGACTTAGTGCCAAAGTTCAAAAAATCACCTTTTGTAATAGAGACTTAATCATAACTCGAGGTCACATAAAGGAAAGATAAATTATCTGGGGCTTAACTATGTTTCCTATAGGAAACCCGAGAATAACACCATTACTGTAATCGATAGAGGCTAAGAAGCTTGTTTAGCATTGTGGTCACAAAGATACTAAGAGCATTATAGAGGAATATAGAAGAATAGGATCAATTTTGTATCCATGAAAAACTCATAAACCTGTAAAATTAGAAGATAAAGAGCCTTCCTACCAGTACCATTTGAGAATCTAATTCTTAATATATTTTCCTATTAAAAAGATATTAAGTAAAAATCAAAGTCATCTAATTACTTAAAAGTCATTTGATTAATTAAGGCACGTGGTCTACTATTCTTGGTGCTTTGCAGAATAAATATTTTTGAATAGGAGATGAGGCCCAAGAAAAACATGACACTCGTATTTTCGTCTTTTAGATTTCTCTAAAAGCAGGTGATAAATAAATAATATTCCTTATTGAAAATTCAAAAGAGAAATAAGGTATGAGTTCCTATTCTTCTTTATAGTAAGAATAAAATTAATTGAAATAAATGCAAAAGAAGTTTTTCTCATGATAATGTTATCACCTGATCTAAAAATTGGAGATGTAGAAAAATATAACTCGAAATGTCATGCTTATAAATTCTAAAGCCATATCTAGTATAAAAAATAAAAATAATAATAAATAAACTCGAAAGAAGCCTGAACTTTGGACACAAACTCGTGTGGCATTATGATATTTTGTGTCAGATCCTCCTAATATTTTATTTGGTTATTTTTACCTATCCCCATATTTTTATCCATTTCAGATTTTCTTTTTCCTTTCTCCTCTTTTTAGTCTTCATAGAAATAAAGAAACTTACCTTGACTCGGAAAACTTAAAAACATATTTTCAAAACAAGATTGGGAAAAAATCTTTATGTTCCTTTGATTTTAATTGAAAAAGTGTGTCTAGTCTAATCCTGATAATTTTAGCTCTGCTATCAGAGTTTAAACTAACTAATTCGCTCAAGGTTGACCCCTAAAAAATTTAAAATTCTCAAACAAATTCTCCTATAGGTGAAGGTGTATTGAAAATTGGAAGAATGTTAGTTTCAAAGTATTCTTAAAACTATTGACAGACCTTTTCAGTCTAAATATTTTAAACAGGTATCATCCCTTATATGTTACATATAAATTTATTTCCCCCACTTCAAAATGTTAAAATCCAAGACATATGGTGAAAGGAAATTCATAACTCGATTGCCCCCATCTTGTCTAAAAGAGATGATGAAAGGAAATTCATATATTGATTTCCCTTATCTCAGTGAAATGCAAATTCGTTAATTGAAGTGGTGAAAGGAAATTCAATGGGAGAAGTATGTAACTTCACCGGGGTACTGAACAAGCTCACTAGAAGTGAAGAAATATCTATGATATATGTAAGATTTCCATACATATCTATATATCATACTCTGTTATCTAGTTCTCTTTCCAATGATTTTTTACATCCTAAACCAACTAGGGATTCCCTAAATAAATATGTTACATCTGCTTAACCTTGAAGCGAACAGAGTCAGTCGAAGCTGGTATTTTAGTTAAAATTACTTGGATTATCTTAAACAATTATGAAATCAATTTTAAGAGAAAAAAAAATTAGTAGCCTAACTTGAGATCAATCATTAAGTATGTTTTGGAGATTTTTGGACTTGGATAATTTCATTTTTCTATGTATGATTAATTCTTAAATAAAACTAGAAAATGTTTTTAAAAAAGAAACAATGACTCCATTTACCCAATAAAGGAACTTGGTCTATTGTTCTTTCATGCCTCAAAGGGAGCCACAATCCCCAGATGGAGCCTATGTTGGAACACGTATAATTTTGAGCTTTTGAACTTTAGATTTTGCCTCTTAGAAATACAAATTTTACCTTAAAAAAAAAAAAAACTTAGAGAATTGTCTTTTTTTTTAAATAAATCCAAGGGTTGTTGTTCTTCAATAAGGCACTCATAATATCCTTCCTTGATGATTTAATCTAAGTTTATTGAATGGTTCTAATGATCTACGAAGTGTAGAAGTTTCCCAAGTTTTAAAAGGAAATCTTTAGCGGTCGCTTCAGAGCTTCATGCTTTGGGTATTCCAACAAATCTAAACAAACAAAAACCTTGAAACTCCAAAGTTCTGAAGATAGTCACTCGTGATAATTCCTAAAGGACTTGCAGACACGTCATGGGACACATGTCTTTTAAATATTTTCTTGGGTTGACATGTGGAACTTATTTTTGACATTTACGTCGGATGATTCACACGTTTTCAAGCGACACGTGACACCTCTTTTTTCTTAACACATCATCAAGAATGACGTTATCCCTGCCATGTCACTTTGGGAGATTTCCCTTCGGGATTTTTAACAAAGATCAAGTTCACAAACCATCAAAGTATCAAACCGCCGAAGTACTTAAGGCTAACTCAATGTTTAAAACATGATTAATTAAAACATAAAAGTGATTAATAAGAGATTAACTTCTCCGTGAATTCGGCCTTCGGGAGATTTCTTCCCTCTTACGTTTAAAACCTTTGAATGTTGAATCATCAAATTGTTGATGATGTTTATGATTGACTAAAGTTAATGTTTTGAATAATTATTGTGATTTTTCAGGTAATAAATTCCATTAATTTTTTAATAAATTCTTCGCCAGTAGATCTATATGAAGACCGATAGAACTTGTGAATAAAGCTCTTCAAATTTCAAAATCATTTTACCATTAGAAATCAACAATTTTTTATTCAGTGAAGAGCTTACAGACTTCTCTTTTTACAAGCAGGCTAATTTTATTTCCTTAAGGATTATGGCGCCACAAAAATTTGCATGGAAGAATCTAGTGGAACGTTAAACTGGTTTGGAATCCTAATAAACTAGGAAAGGGACCAAATATGGCAGGGGAGGGCTAAATCTGGCGAGAGCGCCAAGTATATCACATCTGAAGTATCATGGATCGTGAGTTCTCGAGATCGACGGTCGAGAGAGATTGTGGGGGGCAAAGTTGTGTGGGGTTTAATTTCGAAGGGTGGTTCCACAATTTAAATCGTTTTTTCTCTCGGGGGTACGTGGCATCACCAGGTGCATTGCGGGACGAAAGGAGGGTTACCTCAAAACCACTTCCTTGTGCCCCCACAAAAATCCGGACTGAACACCTGTCCTCCACCCACTCTACCTTTCACCCTCTAGCTTGTCACTCTCTACATGTCACTTACCCCATCTATCCCTACCACCTACATTATTACATCCACTCATCCCACCTCCTTATTGGACACTTTTCCCCATGTCATCCTATTAGTAAATAATTACTCTTCCCCATAACTATTATGCATCCCATAACGGGCTAGCATTGAGCTACCTATCCAATTACCACCCCCATATCTTCAACTACAATTCTTTATCCCAGTAAACGCATTCAAGGGGACAGATGGAAACAAAATCAGATGGAAAAGATAGTAAGACAATGATTTTGGTGGCCTTAATGGACATGTGTATCCAGTTCAAAGAACAAAGTAAAAAGAATGCATCTACGAGAAAATGAAGGGATAGTTGAATCCCAAACACATCAAATCAAAAATCCACAATATCTGCATGTTGTTATTTCATTCGGATTGTATTCTATTTTTAGGAAGATTTAGTGGGAATTCCAATGGTTTTTAGTTGAGACAATTTTTGTATAAATAGATAGATTTTAGATCTATTTGAGGTTTCTTCTTTCCGAATGTAAAAGAGAAAACTTTTTTGAATATCAATACAAGTGCAGATAGAGATTCTAAGTTTCGTTCAATTTGAGTTATGTGTTTCCTCTGTGTTTCCATCTCTCTGAATTTCTTTCTGTAGTTCTTGAAGAGTGAATGATTACAATTTAGTACTACATCTACTGTGATGATAATATATCATAACTTCATTCAGTAACAACTTTTCCTATGTTATTACTATGAGTAAATAAGACATGTGACCTGTGTGAATTACTACATTTTTATATCCTTTCAAGGGTACATCTTCTACCTTTCTTCTACTGTAAACAAGGTGAGACTTATCTGTAATTGATACCTGACTTTGTTTTAAAAATTTCGTAAATTATTACTACACCATTTGACATTATAATTGTGACTCAGATAACACGATACAACATTTGTATTGTCTTATCATTAATTTCATTTAAAGATTATTTCTCAAAAAACTGAAGGTAGAAAAAGCACTTATAAAAATACTTCATTTTAAATCTTTGATGCCTGACATTATGCTTTGAGCCTTAGAATCAAACTCAAGAACAACAGGAATAATACCCTAAGGGATAAGAATGCAGAGGATAGACATGATGGTGATGATAATATGGTGGAGTGTTTACATACAAAGCACTAGGAGCATTTACATTCACCAGAGTGGAAAAGAACCAAACCAATAACCCAATCGTGAGACCAGGAAGAGTCAAAGTTGCGATGTAAGGTGGACCAACGTGTCCCAGAGAAGGAGAAACAAATGATATCCCTAGAAAATGGATTCCTTCATTGGTATACCCAGGAATTGACACCATAGATGCAGGCTCAACCCTAAGGTGCACTAAGAAAACAAACAACATGTTCTAGAAAATCTAGGAAGCAAACCAAACAAACCAATAACTTCTCACAATGAACTTACTAGTTGGTTATGAAATCCAACATTGCAAGAACATGTGAGAAGGGGTTGGGATGAGCAGGTGGATCAATTACGTTGGAGACTTTCTTAACGGACTTACACCCTAGTGCAAGCTCTCTAATGGTTATCCATGGGTTACCCTCCAAGGAGCCCGAGTGAGTTTGACCAACATCTAACCCAAGTACAACAAATACTCCCCTTCATCGTCACCTTGTGCATAGACCATAACGAGTATGGCTACTAATGTTACCAAATCGAATTTATCCTCCAGGAGGGTACAGTCGACAGTCAGGATCAGAAGTATGGGTAGTATATCAAGTCTGAAATTATTCTAGAGGATTGAAAACAAGGGGACTGGTAAACTCCTGAGGACCTTGAACAGATTCGAGATTCACGAAGCACCAATACCTAATGAGACTAGTGACACTTCAAGATTAACCCCCAATATATGATCTTTCCACTACGTTTGGTTAAGCATGCGACCTCATGTTTATCCCATGTGTGAGAGGGGGGTCTCAACTATATGCTTATATGAAAATTGGATTTTCTCTCCCTATCACAATATTCTAAGTTGGTTTTGGTTGCTTTGGAGAGTTCACCTCACATCCTATTCCAAAGATCTATCCTGATCTACTGTTGATGTATATGCCCTAAAAATAAAAGTTGCTACATCATTTTTATTAAGCACTTGATTTTATGGTTGTTTGTTTACTCAAGGGTGCGGCAGTGAAAATGATGATGTTTAAAGGAATCGAATCCAAAAAGGTGCAAATAATGATGCAATGCAATAATTCCTTTTCGATGAAAGCTAGCTAAAGTATGGAGGGGATTTCTTTACTCATTTATAATGACAATTAAGCACTCAACAACATGCAATATTAATTTTGTCTTCAATAAAATGGACAACAATTTCAAATGATGAAATGGAGTTTTCTCAATCTAAAAGCAAACAACTTTCCCAAGATACTTTTGAAAACACTCCAATGAAATTTTATGCTTTCTCTTTTCAAGTAAATGCAATTTGAAAGGAATTACTTCTATTTCCTTTATTTCAATATACAGTGTGTAATGCACTGAAAAGTAGATAAGAAGGAAGAAATAAAATATTCCAAATTGAAACACACAATATTCAAGGCTTCAAAACTGAAAAAACTCTTCCAAATGACTAAAAATCAATCAAAGCGAGAGTGGGAAAACAATCAAAGAGAAATTTCTCCAAAAAATCTCTCAGGGAGATGCCAAGGATCTATAGACTACATGAGGAGGTCAAGGAATAAATTTTTGGTCATACCAATGCAACAATAAGTTCAATAAGATGATAGATGAGTGGCATATAGAAAGAGAGGAAACATTTTCAAGAAAAATGCAAAAAAAATCACAAAAATTATAAAATTCACAGCAAGGAATCTAAGGCAGATCCAAGGTGGATGTGGAGTGTTAAAGAGGGCCACAAAAAATAGTTATGAGTGGTATTTTTGAAGGATATGCCTTCAGAAATGAGTTCCCAAGAAACTAGGCACTCCCTTATAAGGGGAGACAGAGTGACTAGATGCTCCCTATGAAGGGAAAAAGGGAGACCAGAAAGGTGTGGTCGCCCCTAGTTAACCTAGGAGGATAGTTGGTCGCTCCCTTATAGATAAAAATGGGTGACCAGAGGGAGTTTGGTCACTTTGTTTACATGGACAAGCTGACCGAACATGGGAGATAAAAAAAGGGAGATCTGGATGAGATCCGACAGATATGGGATATGGGTTTCTTAAACTAGACTCAGAAAAGAGTGGGGAAATGATTGGGATGGAACAAGAGCACTAAAAAGGGAAGAGATATCTAGAAAGAAGATTAAAAAATTCAACAACTTAAGGGGATTAATACATGGAGAAAAACTTCCCCAGTATGGTCGCCAATCTGTTGTAAGGATTTTGTACCCTACAGGAGATGAGCTCCCTTAGGTTCTACGAGCACCTAAGATAGTAATATAGACATAAACTAAGGATGTTCCTAGTAACTTGACACTACACATAATAAGACGAAAACCTCCCAAATATCAAATCAATCATGCATGGATTGACAACATATCTAATAGTATATCATAACACGTAATTACACTAATTCTCTATCAATAAATACATAAACTTATATGAACAATTAGATAGAGGGAAACATCCAATATGTCTTTTATTAGTCAAAGAAGCAATATTACAACTTACAAATATGTAGACTGAAGAGATGGTCTCCTTCCAAGCTCCCTTCCCAAGTCTTGCAACCAAATCACTAGAGTAACTTTTTTAGATATTTCCTCCTCCCTTTTCCATGGGAAATGGATTTTTTCTTATAGGTATTTAGGGATAAGTCCATATAGTTATTAAGATAAGATTATTGGCCTCATAATGGAATCCTTCTCAAGACCAAACTCCTAAAAATCAGTGAACAATCTCATCCTTTGGAACAAAACCACGAAATATAGCTTATAGACTTGGTCGCTCCCTAAACACATAGGCAGAGTGAACGGTCACTCCTTATCAAGCCATAGGGTGCGACCATCCTTTTCTAGTCACTCCTTTAATGAAGGAAGGGGGCGACCAGGAAGAAACTTAGCTGAAAACCCATGGAAAAAATGGTAGGTTTTAAGGGTTAAAATAAGGGGTTTCTAGGGGATAATGACCTATTCATTAGGTGATATTTAGGTGATAGTGACATAATTGTTAGGTGGAAAATAACTCTATAACAACAATAGTACATATGCTTAACCGAGCACAACTTAGAGCTAACCATGAGAAAACACCTTATGAATTGTGGTTTGGAAGACCAACATCTGTGAAACATTTCAGAGTCTTTGGATGTAAGTGTTACATCAAGAGGGATGAAGATAATATAGGGAAATTTGACTCTTGATCAGATGAAGGTATATTTTTGGGATATTCGCCTAACAAAAAGGACTACAAGTGTTATAATCTAAGATTTCACAAAATATTGGAAAGTGCAAATGTGAAAATAGATGATCTAAATTTGAGAAAAATCAAATCTCAAGATAAAACAAAAATTGATGAATGAAGAAGAACCAATGATGATGAAGAATATGGTGAATCAAAAAATTAAGAATATACTAAAGAACTACAAGATAATTAACCACAAACTAATGATGAGAAGGATGAAGAAAAAACACCCTTGCCAAAAGAAACATCAAAAAGAGTTCAAAAGAATCACCCTGAAAATCAAATTATAGAGGACAAAAGATTCAAGTGTAGAAACAAGAAGGAAACTCAGATTTGACTCTGAATAGGCAATGCTTTTAGTAATAGGACCCAAAATTTTTGTAGAATCCAGCAAGAGTGAAGACTAGATAAAAGCAATGAGCGACGAACTTGATCAAATTGAGAAAAATCATACATGGAAAATTGTCCCTAGACCCAAGGACAAGAATGTGGTAGGAACCAAGTGGATATTAAAAAATAAAATCAATGAAAATGGACAGATCATGAAGAACAAAGCCAGATTAGTATGCAAGGGATATGCCCAAGTGGAAGGTATTGACTTTGAAGAGACGTGTTCCCTAGTAGCATGACTAGAGGCCATAAGAATGTTCCTGGCATTTGCATGCTTCAAAAAATTCAAAATTTATCAAATGGATGTTAAGTCAACATTTATGAATGGAACATTAGAAGAGGAAGTATATATTGAGCAACCATAAGGATTCATATTAATATAAAATCAATACTATGTGTGCAAACTAAAGAAGGATCTATATGGTCTTAAACAAGGCCCTAGAGCATACTTCTCAAGACTTGATCAATATCTGCAAAAACAAGGATATAAGAGAGGGACTACTGGCAACAACCTATATATCAAAATTGAGGATCAAGTTATGATTGTTGTGGTGGTATATGTAGATGATATCATATTTTGAAGTAATCTTACTATACTAAGAAAAAGGTTTGCTAAAAAAATGCATAAAGAGTTTGAAATATCTATGCTAGGAGAAATGACTTTCTTCCTAGGTTTACAAGTCACTCAAAAAGATAAAGGAATATTCATTTCCCAAGAAAAATATATCAAATAAATGCTAAAGAAATTCAAAATGGAATTCAGTAAGCCTATGTGCACTCCCATGGTCATAGAATGCAAAGTAAGCTTAGATGATGATTCACCAAGAGTAGACCAAACCATGTACAGATCAATGGTTGGTAGCCTCTTATATGCAACAAGACCAGATATCTTGTAGGATTTAGGAGTAGTAGGTAGATTTCAATCTGCACCTAAAGAAACTCACATGAAGGTAGTAAAAAGTATATTCATATATCTTAAAGGAATGCTGGAGTTTGGTTTATGGTTTCAAAAAACAAAACACTTTAGATTGACTGCATATACTGATGTAGATTGGGCTAGTAGTGTATATGTAAAGAAAAGTACTAGTGGAGGATCATTCTACCTGGGAAAATGTGTGGTATCATGGTTAATTAAAAAGTAGACATCTATATCACTATCTACAGTAGAA
>ML796773.1:113284-132626 GCA_009831015.1 Picea engelmannii | reverse complement strand
GGATAGGGGGAGTATAATCTCAGGGGGAGGAGAGAAATGTCCCTTCTGTCATTATTGTCAAAGGGGGAGAATACACAGTAAAACTCAGTTAAAATAAAGAGATTTTACTTTGTTTCCATCAATGCCAATGGGGGAGAATGTTGGACATGGTGTTATGTTGTCATTGATTTCAACAAGGGTTAATATGGATTTATCATCCAGACAAGTATCCGACTATACTAGTTGCAAGAATCGATAGTAAAGAATGAAGAATAATGTTTATCATTGGATCGAAATAAGAGCATGATCAGACAGTAAAGAATGAAGAACAATGTTGATCATTGGATCAAAATAAGAGCACGATCGAACGGTAAAGAACGAAGAAATAATGTTGATCACTGGATTAAAATGAAATCATGATCAGATGGCTCAGATCTCTTTCCGCGAGTCCAATGAACAACCAAAAATGGCTAAGTATCATATTATATCGATATCACTTAAAAATTTCTAAGTACGGTTCATTATGGAGGTAACAGAAGTTGGGCGTGCATTTTGATGACATCCAAGAAGAGATGTGAGTCCGTGAGTCTGAGATCCCACGAACCTGAGAAAAATCACTTAAATGTTTTCAAAGTATACCTTCATCTTGGAGGCTATGGAAGTTGGGAATGCATTTTGATGACACCTGAGAAGACATGTGAGTCCACCAGTCTGAGAGTCTGCAAACCCGTCACATAAATAATTCTAAGTAAAATTCCATGTTTAAATGAATGAGAATCATTCACTCAACAATTGATTAAATCATAATCATCGATCTCCAAGGTATGAAAAGGTTCAAAGTCTATCGGATTTGCAAGGAACTGAATATCTAACCATACATTAAGGACACAGATCCATGAAGGAGGAGAGATCGTGCACCACATGTTGCACGATAGTTAGTTCTAAGGAGGTGTTGCGCTATTAATCTGGATCATCGATAAAATTGTTGATGTTTTTCTCTAGGATTAAAAGCGCACAGTGACCAATTGATAACGCTCCACTATGTTGAAAGAGCGCGGACCGTAAATCTCACCATTAGATTAATTCCTGACCGATGATTTAGGATAATGTTGAAATCACCAGATAAGCACATGTTTGGAATTGTGTTTGGTCACAGGTTCTAGTCACATAGAAGAAAGGGGTTCATATCTGGAGACTTAGCGCCAAAGTTTGAACAAGCACCTTTTGTAATAAAGACTTAGTCATAACCCGAGATCACATAAATGAAAGATAAAGTGCCTAGGGATTAACTTTGTTTCCTGTAGGAAAACCGAGAAGAACACCATTATTTTAATTGATAGAGGATAAGAAGCTTGTTCACCATTGTGGTCACAAAGATACTAAGAACATTATAGAGGCATATGGAAGAATGGGATCAATTTTATATCCATGAAAATCTCATAAACCTATAAATGTAGAATATAAAGAGCCTACCTACCAACACCATTTGAGAATTTGATTCTTAATATCGTTTCCTATTAAAAAGATATTGAGGAAAAATCAAAGTCATCTGATTACAAAAAAAATAATAAATGAATAAATTAAAACAACTTTTTGTTAATGAAAGGGTACAATGGTTCATTATTAAAAGACACAATGATTCAAATTTCACCAGTTGGAAGACTATATAAATGAGAAAGAATGCGGAGATGAAAGTGTCTATGTGGTCTACATCAAAAGATCATAAGGAAGTGCAGAGTCCAAGGAAGAAATATGAAGATACTTATGAAGTGAGGATTGAAGGGAGGTGAAAGGAAGAATCAAAATGCTTTTAAAGTTTAAATACAGGGAGTTGGTGCTTCCTGGGGTTGGTTCCCTAAAACAGTGGAGTTGGTGCTTCCTAGGGTTGGCGCCCTAAAAACAACAGAGTTGGTGCTTCCTAGGGTTGGAGCCTTGAAACAAAAATAGAGTTGGAGCTTCCTAGGTTTGGTGCCTTGAACAAGGGGATTGTTGTCTCCTAGGGTTGGTTCCCTGAAGAAGGGGATTATTGTCTCCTAGAATTGGTGCTCTAAATCAATCTTTATATAAACTTGTAATTTATAATTTAAAGTTTATATTTATTGATTTTATTTACTAAATTTTGTTGCTGATAAAAAAAGTTAATAAATAATTATTTAAAATTTGATAAAAAGTTATTAATATCAATTCACACCCCCCCCCTCTCAGTATTAAACTACATTCCAACATAGAGCACTGGGCATGGGGTGTACAATGAGACGCCTCACTATGTCAAGTCGATCAATATTTGTCCTAGTGCTATTCTGTAAACAACATCAATGCATTTGGTTAAAATGGTTTCATCTCAACGTTAAATTTATATATCATAAAGTTAGCGGTGTGCTTAATTAAGTGGAATGTACCGGTGTGGGGTGAAACCAGTTACGAAATGGTCACAGAGCGTTCCAAAGGACGCACCAATTTGTTTTTAAAAATTATTGTGGTGCTCTTCCTTGAATGGCACTGATGTGTATGTTTATATTATATGCACCTAAAGCAGTGCTTACCATGAGTTTAACATAGGGCACAACACTTTGGGGTGAGATGAAGTGTTAAGGAACACTACATGGAATTAGAAAAGAAATAAAAAAAAAATACCAAATTTCAAGATAAATTCAAATTTTAATTGGATGAAATTACAAATAGGAAGGTAATAAACAATTCACGTGGCCTCTTATGTCTCAAGGAGGCATGGTTTCACTGTTGAGAGGAAATGGAAATTTTTGTTAATTTTCAAAATTTGGAAATGTTTGGAATCTATCAATGGAGCTATTCAAGTCGTTGTAGAGCACTAGAAACATGGAATCTTTGGAAGGAGGGTGAGTATCGATGCTTTATTGAGAATTTGGAAGCACGAGATGAAGTGTAACAATGAAAATAGGTTTTTTATTTTTTTTACCCTATCATGTTGTGCCTAACGACAATAAGGTGCATCGATGCGTAATGGTTAATGACATCGGTGCACTTTTTATCAGTGCTTGTTATTTTTATTATAACATGTGACGATGCATTTAAAAATTGAAGCATCGGTGCTTTATTTTTTATGTGAACATCGGTGTGTATGTACATTAAAGGCGCACCAATAAAAAATATCCATAGAAACATTTGGTTGCCCCCCTCCATTAAAAATCTCCACTATAAACAAAGAAGGGATAGGTTTTTTGGGGAGTTTGCGTAAAAAAACTCTAAAAGAAGGTGTTCTCCTTATAATGTTCTAACCAAAGCTTATATTTAAGCATAATTATAGTCGTTAGAAAGCTTTTGGGGAGAAAAATCAGTCTATAAGCTTACAATTAGAGTTAGATTATTGGTTAAGGAAATAAATTCGGTGCACCCCACCAGCCTAAGGAAGGTTTAGGGGGTCGGGTGTGTTACATTGAGTAACCAATGTCATTGTGCATTTTTTGAGCTGAGCATGTCCACCTCCTTATATCCCCTCTCAAAACCACTGAAACATACCAGTTCCACACAAATCACGTCGACTTTATTGCCTAAGCACAGGGTAACTTCCAACTCCGCTATCAATCACAATTGCTAGCAAATTTCTCAATAAATGTTTGCCGAGGTATGGCATGTTACATCTCGTTAACTCTTTTACAATCCATAAAATACATCTCCATATCTCCATATTTGTTATGGGGAGGATTTCATATTAATGAACGTTTTATTTCTCCATCAAATGGTTTTAAATGGTGTCATGACCATAGCCTCCATTATACTATGCATACACCATTTCAAATTTAAGAATGCATATCATATGGTTTACAATCTTCGAGGTTGGTTCTTATATATCATAGCCTTTGTTTCATGCAAGCAATCTCAACGATCCCTTTGGTATAAACATCAGTCATACAATCCAAATTTTGAATCTTAATATGCCCAATATGTGGCTTGTGAAATATAGAATGAGGCTCCAACTTGTTATATGTTTATTTTATTTTATGCTTTATAACATATGTTAATATTATAATATATGTTAATATTATAATATATGAGGTATTTTTATAATGGCATTTACACATCATCAATCTTGTCAAACTGGATCCATATTTGTATATAGGATTTGAGGAGATAATTCTCATTTAAACTTGTAATTTTTTGCAAATATTTTAAATATAATATATAAGGCATAGTTAATGATTTGAAAAAATGATTAATATTGAATAAATTTTAAAAGCTATCAATAAATTTCAAAAACTCATTGAGACAAAATATTTGTATTTTATTGTAATTCACTCCCATCACCAAATGGAATGTTGTTTGGTCCAATAACCTTTTATTCAAAAGTTATCAATAAATTTCAAAAAACTCATTGAGACAAAATATTTATATTTTATTGTAATTCACTCCAATAACCAAATGGAATGTTGTTTACTCCAATAACCTAATGGGATGTTGTTTGCTACATTTAGAGATATCAAAATTTGATGAGACCAATATATATATGTATTATTTAGATAATTTATATTTTAATTAATTTTAATAAATTAAAATTAGATTAATATTATAAGTTTTTTGGTTATATTTAATTTGTATATAATTGAGTAGTGTTCTTTATTATAAAATGTTAATATAATATATGTGATATTAAATTGACTTGTTTTGTTTATTTAAACTCGTGCAAAGAAAAATGATCATGCTTTGAAAGTTTCTTGAATTATAAAAGAAGATGATGAGATTATTGTTAGTTATTGGATAAAAATTTATATATTTTGAAAAAAAAAATATTATATAATGATTTTACAAATGAATCAATAAAACACACTTTCCCAAATTCTAAAATTGTGACAAAGAAATTAAAATATGATGGACTTGGAATGCATTGTGAAATAGTCAATCCATATTTTGAAAAAAAAAACACAAGAACTATTAAATAATCTCCTAGATATGTTTCCAATAAAAGGTTACTAGATGTTAGACATGTTTTATGGTACAAGCATTCCGACTTGAACTACGATTATGGCTTTATCATTGTTTAAACACGTTTAAATTTTAAAAATAATAATTCTTTTATGTATAATTATATTGTAGGAACCACTTTAACATGTTCTATGAAGAACATATGCTAGTTATTGAACTAGACAAATTTGAAGATCAATTCATTGAAGAAAGCATTGGTGGGCTATATCATTTCCCACTTGAATTTTAAGAAATGTGGTGTAGAAATCAAAATGACAATTCAAAGCATGACACATCATTTTATAAAGAGCCTTAACTTTAGTGTGGTTATAATTGGAAGGAGAGGTAAGGATACGTACAAAGATGAGTGCACCTAATAGTGAACTTGTACAAAGTTTACAAGAATAGAATATAGGATGGAGAAAAAAAATACATTTAATAAGATATAAATTGAAATAATAATTTTAGAGATAATATTTTATAAAATTGAAATAATAATTTTAAGAGATAATATTTTATAAAAATTTTGTTTTGTTTTTTTATTTAAGAAATTATTTTATCTTATTATATTATATGTATTTATTGATTTATTATGTTATGTTATTTATTTATTTATAATATGATTAAGTAAGTTTAAATGTAAATTGAAGATTGAGATTAAATTTTATGTATAATATATAATAGTTTAATTTAGTTACAATGAAGATGATAGTGATGATGATTATCATTCATTAAAATTAATTTTGGTTTATTTAAACTAAACTTATATAATGAAGTTATTTCTTTTAATATTTATCAATAATCATTATATTTATAAAAACATTAAAAATTAGATTTTAAACTAAATACTTTATTTTTAAGCATAAGATAAATACTGTTAATTTTTTTTAAACTTTAAGGATGTTATTTCTTTTAATATTCTCCTAATAAAAATATGAAAATAAGTCAAAAGAGTTAGATTTGCTAAATATAATATAATACATTATATAAAACATATAATATAATATAATACAAAATAAGAGACATAGAGATGCAAAAGAATGACATAAATGAGAAAAAATAAATAAAAATACTATAAGAGTTCAAAAAATGGAAAAAAAGCTAAAAATGATGTTTTTAAAATTTTTTGAAGATAAAGTGTGTATAAAATATTGAAACATCCAATGTTTACACACTCCACCCATCTTCAGAAATAAATAAGGTTGAAATAATAATAGAAAAGAGTGTTTGGGTGGATATTTATAGGATTACAAATGAAATTAGCACTTGTGGAAAAAAGAGTTTCAATAATTATGGAAAAGGGTTAAAATAGTAAAGCAATCATTGGGCATAAAAGCTATGTAATGTTAACATTAAGATTGAAATTAAAAGAAAAGATTAGAAAATAAAATTTAAGAAATATAATTTGTTAAGTTTGTACATTCAAGAAACTAAAAATATGGTTAAAAATGAGAAAAATAGTAAAAAAATAAAAATGGAGGAATAAATATAATTAAATCATGGATAAAATGTAAAATTAAATCAAGAAATGAAAAAAAGATGAAATTAAATAATAATAAAGATAATAATGATGATAATAGGAATAAATAAATAATATAAAATAAAATATTTAAAAAGAAGAATGGCTAATGATCAATAATAATGGGTTTCCAAGATTGGTTAAGTTTGTAGTTATCTTCTCCCTTAAAATAATGCTAACCTTTAGGGTCTTCTTTTGGATCTCAAAAATTAACCTTTTGTTTAAGGCCCCTAACTACAACTTTGATCTAGGATACACTACTAAAAATTGCTAGTGCTTGAATAAGTTGACCATTGAATTTGGAACTTCATGTTAGATGATGAAGTAGGGCTCCCACTTAGAGGTATTTTTAAAGGATTCAAATATTATATCTATATATAGACTTTAAGTTAATATTCACTTTAAGTTAATATTCAATAAAAAAAACTTATACTTTACTATTAAAACTTCAAATATTTTTGTTGAATATTATCAATTTAATCATATTTATGGAAAAATATACAATTTTTTAAACCAAACTGAACAATATTTTTTTTTGAAAATGACAAAAAAAAATTCATCAATAGTAAAATTTCACCTCTAAAAAATACCGGCTACTAGTAAAATTTCACCTCTAAAAAATACCCACTACTACAATTACCCCATTAACTACACTTCAAGCACACCCAGAAGAGTGGATCTATAGAACCAAACACACACAGAAGAGAATAAAACCAAGCACACCCATAAGAGAAGATCTATAGAAGCAGCTTGAATATATTTACTTTCACCGTAGTAGTTTTTTCCTTGTTTGTGTAGTGATGGCTTGGCCTGTGCAGAAGCCCATGGAGTCGTGGTGTTATAGATACCTCTATTTTAGAGCCTTATCTACTTAGGACTATTCACTAACTTGTCCAAACTTTGGAGTTTGTTTTCTTCTTAGTGGGATTGTATTTTTCGTCCCTGTTTCTCATCATTTTGTGAACCTGCCTACCCTGACTACCTCCTTTCTTGGTCTTTCTGGTATACTCTGTCTAGGACTCCAATGACAAGACCTGTTTACTTTGGGATTGGGTCCCTTATCTGACATCACTGTCTCTCCTGGAATCCCAGACTGCATGTTCCTTGACTCAGTGTGTTTTTTGTTTTTTGTTTTTTACCATGTTTCCGGTTGCGGTAGATGGAGTTACCGAGGCTATCATTACTATGATGGACCCACAGGATGAGGAATACTGGAATAGGTTAGGTATATTTAATAAAGCAGATAGGGCTGAGGCATTTTCAGGATCTTTCCAGTCCATTAATCACTCTTTACAGCGTACCTATGATTCTGGTGGTCATAAGTTTTCCTTGGATTCAGGTTTGTGCCAGGAGCGCACCTTTATCAACCCTGCACTTGCTGGAGGTGGTCCTCCTGACTTTTCTTGTGTCCCAGTCACTCAGTTAACTAATTCTTCGACCATTCACTGTAGAAAAGAGGGTTTAGATGGACCACTGTGTGGTAAGGGTAGGAGGCCTCCTATTATCAGTGTACAGAATGGCTCTCTGAAAAGGGCCTGGAAACCTAACAAGAGAGTGAGAAGGATGATTCTTGGATCTGATGTAGACCTTGAAGAAACTTGCAGGATTTCTCTTTACGGTTTAGTAGGAAGACTCTCGTACGCTTACCTTGCAGACTGCTCTATCACAGCCTGGGTACATAAAACCTGAAAACCATTACTCGATTACTCTCCTAAGATTCATTACCTCACAAAAGGATGGATAGGTTTTACTTGCAGAACTCTGGAGGATACGTATATGTTACTGAACAGGTTTTGGGTTTTAGGACGAAGTACACTGATGTTGAAAAGGTGGAGGTTGGCTTTTGATCCTGGAACTAACTATGTCCAACATAGGCATTTGTGGGTTTTAATGTTGGAACTTCCTCTTCATTTCTGGAATGAGGGTGCCCTGATGGCAATCAGAAACTCTTTGGGATGTTTCATTTCATTAGATGTTGAGTTTATGGAGTCCCGAGCAAGAAAAGTGGGTAGGATTCTGGTGGAGATCGATATTCATGAAGGATTGACTGAACTCTTGGAAATAGAGTGGTGAGGAAGGCACACAAAGAAGCGTCTAGATTATCAGGGCATACCTTTCAGGTGTAGCTGGTGTCATTGTACTAGCCACCTTAGAAGGGAATGTCCTGGTAAAGTCATTGAGGAGGATTCTGAAGAAGCTTTGATCCAGGAAGACCCGCCGGACTATATGATGGAAGATTTTTCATCAGTCCCACCACACTCTACGGGTGTTGTGACTGACCCCCCTTTGGCTTCTACAAACACTCTTTCGTGTAAGATAATGCTTCACTTACCCTCCCTCTTTTCTTCATTAACAGAGTGGGAAAAGGAAACAGTCGACAATTCTAACTAGTTATTTCAATCCACCACTATTCCAAAAGGGTTGGCTGAAGGGTCACAAACCTTTCATGGTCCTGGAAAGGAGATTCCTCATTCCGGTGTGGTAGGGGACTGTCAACCTTTCTCTGCAGCTGCCTCACCTGTTGAGAGCCATGTTGCTCTTCCATCTTACTCTACTATTTATTTTCATTCTCCCTCAGACACAAAAGTGATGAAGCCTATTGGTTGTGAAGGGGTCGTTGTAGGTAAGCTTCTTCCAGCGGGATGGCATGCCACTCCTCCATCTCTCCATTCTATAGTAGGTGAGCTCAAACCACTTGTTGCTTCATGTCAGGCCACTCCTCCCTTAACAGTAGTAGCAGAACCTTCCTTTCAAGTTAAAAAAATGGATGTATCGACTGACTTGCAGCAATTACCTTCCGAAGGAGTCTTTACAGTGACAGACTACTCAAAGTTAAAAAGCCCATTAGCTTCTGACTCTACACATTTAGAAGGATCTTTTTTATCCAAAGATCAAAGGGTTGAGGAGAGGGTAGCTGTGGCACTCAACAGCCCTACTCATTTGATGGCGGGATCTAGAGAATCAGAAGAGATGGAGGGCACTTTAAACACCATTGTAGACTCTCTGATACCTGCTATTAAGTTTAAGGAACAGGCCATCAATCTACCTACCTACTTAGGGAGGACTTGTATCGATAGTGGGGAGTCATCTGGGACTTCTAGTACCAAGAACCACCAGGCAAGAAAGGAGAGAAATTTTGCTTGGTCGAGGGGTTTAGGAGTTGATATCTCCCCCATAAAAACTAGAAGTGTCTGAAAAAACCAGCTACAGAATGTGGTGAAGATCGTTGAGTCTACACCTTCTTCCAGTGATACTGGACTGCTTAGAGCAGTGAAAGCCCTGGCAAGGGAAAAGTAATGTTGTTTCTTTCTTTAAACATTCGAGGGATTGGAGGCACCCTCAAAGTTTCTTCCATTCGATGTTGTTTAGCACTTACTCGACAAGAGATAATCTTCTTCCAAGAAACTTTAGTTTTAGCACAGAAATCAAGGGATTTTTTATTTTCTTTCAGACCAACGTGGGCGGTTTGCTCAGTTAGCTTTGTGGGCACCTCTGGTGTTTTATTGGCTATGTGGTACCCTACCCTATTCGAACTGGATCCTTCTCTTATGGTGGGGGGCATCTTCCTTTCAAGTAAGAGTCTCATTTTTCACAAGGAAATCAACTTACTTAACTTGTATGCTTCCTGTACCAATCGTCTTCCCTTTTGGAAAGCGTTGGATGACAGTGGCCTCTTTTCACTTAATAATTTATTAATCGCTAGATACTTCAATCTCATTCTCTCACCAGAAGAGGCTTGGGGGGGAATCCTTCAAATTGTGTGGATGGCTATTTCAGCAATCTCTTTGCTACTAATCGCCTTTTAGACATTAAGCCAGTGAAACTGGTGCCAACCTCGAGGATTGGTCACCAGGGGAAAGAAGAAATTTCAAGAATATTGGACAGGTGTTTAGTAGCGGAATCACTCTTATCAAAACTTGGTTTTTACAGGTCATGGGTTGAGATGCCTTTTGTCTCGGACCATGCTCCCATCCTCTTACAGTTAGATATTATGCCTACTTTCAAAGCATATCCTTTTAAATTCAATGAAAATTGGCTTTGTACAAAGGATTTTCCAGCCATTGTGGAAAGAGTTTGGAAAGACCCGATCTATCTTACTAAAAGAGGCAATCAGAAAAGAATTTTGTGGAAATTACAGGGACTTAAAGAAGCTACTAAATTATGGATCAAATATCTGAAGAAAAATAATAATGAAAAGTTGGTGATGATTGAAACAAAAATTAAAACCTATTATGATATTCTGAGTCACAACTTTAACAAGGAAGGAGAAAAGGAAATAGTGTGGTGTCTGGAAAAGGAGAGAAATGAGCTATTAAGATTTGAGGAAGAGCAATGGCGGTTGCGTAGCAGGGCACTCTAGTTGGAAAGAGGAGATAGGAATACTAAATATTTCCATAAGATAGCTAGTCATAACAGAATCAAAAAGCATATCTAGTAAATAATTAGGGATGAGGGTGATATAGTGAAGGATCAGCAGGCCATCAAAGATGAAGCAGTCCATTATTTCAAGTAGTTTTATAAAGCCTCTCAAACTCCTAATATTGAAGAAAAATGTAAGATTATAGAACTTTTCCCTATCATGGTTGATGAAGAGGAAGCGGTGTCACTGTACCAACCTGTTACATAGGTAGAATTAAAGTCAGTTCTCCTTCATTGTAAGAAAGAAAAAATCCCGAGGCCGGACGAATGGACAACGAAATTTTTTGTCTACTTCTTCGATCTAGTTGGTACGGATCTCCTAGCGATGGTAGAAGAGTCCAAACTTTTAGGCAAATTGTCGGTGGCCTTAACTCAACTTTCTTAACTTTGATACCGAAGGTCAACAATCCCAAAATCTTCGAGGACTTTCTCCCGATTTCCCTTTGTAACCTTTGTTCACTAGTACATATGACCAAATTTGTGACGGTTTTTCGTTGATATTGCCACAATTATCTGTCGCAATTTCCACGAAAGCCGATATTTTTTTTCGTCGGAATAATTTCATCACTATATCCATGATCCAGGTGTGCGTGAAAACATCGATGAAATTATCTCTCCACATGTCACCACCTTCAATATCGGTTATCCCTATGCATCGTCGCAATTACGACGAACGGTCGTCGCAATAACAATGAAGAAATGTGGCAATTACGAAGAAACTTCATCGCAATTGGGATGAAAAGTTATGCCAAGCCAATAACTTACGATGCAGCTATTGAATATGCGATGAAAGTCCATCGCAACTTGCGACAAAAATCCGTGGTAATATCGACAAGTGTAATATCTCCAAACCAAAATTATGACACACATGTTGAATATGCGACAAATATTCGTGGCAAATTGCGACGAAGTTTCGTCGCTATAGCGACGGTTCTGGTAAAATAGTAAAATTTTTCCGACGAACTTGCGTCGATATTGCGACGATGACTTTAGGTTTAAAAAAAAAAATTACATGAATTATGGTATACCATATTGTATGTCATATTACAATGTAATATGGTAATGCCATATTACATTGTAATATGGCATTACTATTACATTGTAATATTGTAATATTGTAATATATTGTAATATATATATATCCCCTACAGATAATCAAGACACTAATCAACCAAATATTGTAAGCATGTCTTATCATGAAGTTGGATTAGAAGTAAGTATACCAATATGACAATATACACAAAGAATAGTTTGGAATATTACTTCCAAAAAAACACATGGATTGCATGAGTGAGTCATTGTGCAATTTATATTACACAATACTATGATAACACTTATAAGATTTATGGATGATATCTTAAGACCATTTCTTGAACTTGTTTAGTGTATCCTCCTTGGATGATATTTTGACTTTTAGCATGATTTGGGAAGATCATTTGAAACATTTGGAGATGATATTTTTAACCCTTCAACACAATTAATTGCAAGCCAACATGAAGAAATATGAGCTTGGAAAACAAATATTGTTGTGTATGGATTTTGTAGTTAGGGGATGTGAATTGTGAATTGACCTAAGAAATATAAAATTCGTTGTAAATTGGTTGATCCCAAATAATTTAATCGAACCAAGGTAATTCATGGTGTTAGTAAATTATTTAGGAATGAAGTGTCTCTTCAATGCACATTAGAAAAGGCAAGTATAACCTTTCAATTCATTGCAATTGAAAACCAAGTAACGGAAGCTTTGACTTGAAAGAATTGTAATGCATCAATATTAAATCTAATGAAACTTGAAATTTCATTTGAAATCAAAGCAAATTTCACATGATACACAATGGCAGAACCTTTGATACAATGAAGGAGTTGGATAACATAACACTTGAAACTTTTGTTGGTGCAATCATAATATACCCAAATAAGATAAGGAATTGCACATCATAGTTTAGGCATTGAAGTACTACATGAATTATTTGTTGGGAAAACAAAAAAAATTTAACTCAAATCATAATCTTTTATAATCCTTGTCAATTGATCCAAGTCGCAACAAAGCTCGGACTTCATGTGAATGGTATCCTGCAACATTTTGATTAGGTAATCAAGTATGATAAATATATATAAAACCACATGGTCAATTTCCTTTAAGACCTTTGATGTTTTTATTTGACCATAGCTCTAAAGTTAAACTCTTATGTACTTAAAGAATATAAGGGATTACCTACATCTATCTCAAATTTTGGAAAATGGTTAAAACCTTACAAAACTTGTATATATATGCAAGTCTCGAGTCTTTGAGATGATTGTAGGCTTGGAGGATTAAAGTATAAATTTCATAACTTTTTTGTTAAGAAAGGAGAGCGAAGAATAAGTTCATGTGGGAAGCTTGAAGCTGTAAAGTCGATATACATTTTAGAGTAAACTAGACTAAATAATATGGTAGTTTTTATACCATGTTGAAACATGAAAACAAGATGTAATTATCTTCTTCACTCATGTCAAGTTGCATTTTGGAATATCTACATTTATCATGTGTAGTAGATATAATAAATTCTCAAGAAACTTTTAATCCACACTCTAGATGATAATGGATATAAGTTGAAGAGAATTATATCCTTTATTTACAATTGCATGGGTATCCCAAGCATATAAATAAAACATGCAAGAATGATTATATTTTCAAGGCATTAGTGCAAGAATGAGAGGTGGATCCCCTTAAGATTTGCTTTAAGGGTTAGGAGTGGCTATCCCCTTAAGGTTTATCTTATATAGGGTTTGGTATATGGGTTAGAAGTGGATACCCCCTAGGCTCAATACCTAGTTCAATTAATATTCTTTGCTAGACACATTAGAGAAAGTAGGACGACACTTAGGGTTTATGAGTGGATAAACTTTAGTGGTTTTCCTTTGAAATTTGACTTGGTTTGTATCAGCAATGCAATGATTGTAGGTAGTTGGAGTATGAACGTGCGGACCATTAATGGAGGAAGCACGTTGGAGAAGAGGACATTTCATTTTGACTTTTTACATTTACCAATCTGTCCTTCGTTAATTTCATCGCCATCTACTGAAACTCCGCTAAATTCACCATCATTTGTTGAAACTCCGCTACATTCGCCGCCATCTGTTGAAACTCCACTACATTCACCACTATCCACTGAAACTCCACTAAATTCGCCGCCATCTACTGAAACTACGCTAAATTCACCGCCATCTGTTGAAACTCCGCTACATTCACTGCCATCTGTTGAAACTCCGCTACATCCGCCACTAGAACTGCTAAAAATCCACTGGAACTTTGCTAATATTGGTGTCTCCGTACTAAATTCTGCTAAAGGACAACGCTGAATCACTGTCAAATTGTTGTCAAGTTAATTAAGACTCTCAATTTATATCACGTCGTAAACAGAAGAACATTGGAAACCACCATATCTCACGCATGGCATTATTTGTCACGTGAGTCTCTCCACGGACATGATGGCTTTCCAATGGGAGAAACAGGGGAGCGACGAACACATCAGCACAATCTGCCCGGTAAGTAATCCAGGTAAGTCATCCTCATTTACGTGTTAAGTTGTGAATTGATGTGATGAAGGAATAATTATTACATCCTATTTCCCTTTCTCCGTCGTCATGATTAACTAAGCCATTCAATTGGGGGGAGGGTATTGAATGGCACGGTTTGTGAAAAACTGAGACTGTGGACATTGGTATCAACGTCATGGGGGGATTGGCAGTGTGTCATGAACCAGAAAATTTGAATGCTATATGCCAAGACCCAGAAGTGTATCGCATTTTTTAAAATGCAAGTTGGATTGTTCACTTTGAGCAACTACAAGGGTTCAATGAAAATGATGCACTAGAGTTTGCCATGAATTTGGATGGTGAACATTCTATGGTCCGAGGAATGATAATACCTGTAACGGAGGAAATTATTGCAAAAGTTACCCATTTGCCCAGAACTGGAAAACGGTGGTTCGTTCATAAGACTCCACTTCCCACTGCTAAAGCTGAATTTTTTAGGGAAGGAGAGATTGTGCAGCCACAAGGAAAAGGAACGACATTGGAGTCTCTACCACATCCCTGGGAGAAAGTCACTGAGTTTGTAAAAAGATACATTACTTGTGCGGGCAGATATAAGGTTGTTTTCAATTCAGATTTTATTTTGTTATCTCATATGCACCATCAAAAGATTATTAATATGCCCTATTATATGTTAAAAGCCCTTCATAATATAGCACATTATGCTAGGACCTCTAGAGTATCAATAACATGTTTAACGCGTCATGGAATGATCAATTTGTTAATAAAATGGGTAGAGGGGTTACCTAATGAACTGCAACCAGAGGATCATGTTGAGTTGGGAAATCCACCTAGGGGCGTTCTTAAGGAAAATGATGAACAAGTAGAAATACCCCAAGATGATCAGTCTGAATCAACTGAAGAAACAGGGAATGGGGTTATAGTCAGAAGCCTGGAGCCAATGGAAGAAGATAAGGGAAGTCTTGGATTATTACAAGAGTATGATAGTTCAGATGAGGCTACAGAAATGAAAACTGTCGAAGAGGACAATGGAGAAAAAGAAGAAGAATCATCCGCTCTGCGTGATGATTCTTCCAAGAGTTTACCACACAAAGAAACAATTCAAATTTCTGAGAACCCTTGCACAGATGACTTACAATCATATATAGTAATAGAAGAAGAACATGCACCCTCAGCATGGAGAAAAAGGAAGTCTGTTGCTTTTGTTTCTACCTTTCCCAGAAGAAGAACCAGATCAACAATAGCAGCAGAAGAAGCTCGGCTCAAAACCATAAACACATAAATTCCAGTTCTTCACCCACTCTCACCACTGTTTCCTAACTCAGATACTGTGACTGTAACACAAGAACCAGTCAACAACCCAGGAAAAGAAAATGATGTTGTAACTATCACACAATAACCAGTTAACAGCATAGGAATGGAAGCAAATGATGCAAATGTGGGACATAAGCCAACTTCTGCTAATACATAAGAACCTACTTCTTAAAATGAGGAAGAAGGACATAGGCAGAAACAAGAAGATGGAAGTCAAATTGCTACATTGGTTGCAGAAAATGAAATGCTACGAGAGGAAATCAGACATCTTCAATTAGAACTAGAAGTAGTCAAAAGGGATAAGATGGAAGCTTGCACCTTAAGTGTTTTATATAGGGTTGTTGAAGTAGTAGGGAAGTCCAAAGATGAAACAGAATTTGGAGATGATGAGTATATGTGCAAGCAATGTGGAGACTTATATACAGGAGTTGGTTATCAAGTAATTCAGGTACCAAGAGACACTGTAACACAAGAACTAGTGACCAACGCTATACAATCTGAAAGTGTTGCTACTGCAACACAAGAACCTCCATTCAGAACAATGAATCAAGAAACACAGACTGAAAATCCTTCAGATTTGCTTGATGCAATTACACAAATTGATGCTCCTTGTGAACTAGTTGATGAAGCTATTCAGACAGAACCTTGGTTAATGGCGGCAGAAGCTGCAAAATGGAAACAACAAGCTCTTTTGGTAAAGGCTGGTATGATTCCATTAACAACACATGAGATAATTGTTCACCAGTTAAGAGAGAAATGGGCTCAAGAATTAACAACTTGGAATCAGAAATAGGAAGATTTGCAGACTGACTTTAAAGAGTTGAAGAATTTAAAACAGAGTGTGGCAGAGCTACAGAAAAACATAAAAACAATGTATAACTTGGTGGAGCAGGTACTAATCTGCAAAATTCCCTCTCCCTCTTACTTTGTCTTTCTTTATGAGGAGATGACTCTTTTTAAGATAAAAGTTGTTAAAGAAGGTAGACCCCATAAGATAGCACTCAGTTTTGATTTTATGGATACCTTCTCTCACAATGAGATTGAAGAACAACATTTACTTTTTGAACTTTACTTGCATGTGTTTGCTTGTCCTATGGACAGAACATATAATATCACACCTTTGGTTGGGGATATTCAGATAAGAGCTTTCACCTCTTTTGTCAATAATCATGTTACATGGAGAAATTCTTTTCAGACAGTTCGTATAAATGAAGTAAATTCTTCCTTATGGATAAGAGGTGAACCACTTGATGCCAACGCCATTATTAAAAAGCACCAAGATCTTCTTTCTCATCCTGAACGGGCCAACCGAATAACAGAACTCCAAACAATGATGCTTGAATTAAGCAGATGCAATATTTTAAAACAACAATCATTGGCCTTGGATGGTAGCAAATCTAGATGGGAGGTATCCACAAATGCATTGAGATCAAGGGATCCATATCATTATGGGAACTTTACCTATGCCCTATCAAGAATTGAAGGATATATCAATTGTGTGCAATCAAGGGGAGCAAGATGGCTAGGACTGAAGTTTCATTTTCCCCTCATCTGGATGCCTCTAGAAAAGTATCAGCCAAAGTTTAGAATCACCAAGAAAATGGAGAAGCAGTTTTGGGAAAGGATTGTTGAGACAAATGGTTTCAGGAAAGCAACAGAAAAGACAGAAGGGTCTTACAGTTTCAGCAATTTGCATTGGAGTGGCCAGTTGCTCGATTCAGATTCAGAGTGAGTAAGAATTACATGAGGACATGCAAAATGCACAGTTGAGGGGAGATGTTGGGTGACCACATTGCCCTTTTTCCTATCATTTTTCAACCTTTTTCCTTCATGATTTATCTAATTAATCCTATCATATTCTAAGCCTTATTGCAAAATCATCCATTCCTAAAAAAGGTACGAGCTATTAATTTTTTTATCATATTTATGCATAACTTACATGTGAATTTGGATGATGTAACCTATTTCAGGCTGATGCTAGTCAATTAATGTAGAAGACTACAGTTTGCTAAAACAGAGGAAGAAGGATGCTCATAGTTATGCTTCCACTGGAATATTGGAATGTAACACGCTATTGTTTTACCGTTGATAAAAATCTGGAGCCATTGATAGGAACAATTGTTGAAACACCGGGACTGAAGAAGAAGGTCATTACCAAGTGGAATGAGGATTCGCCCAGCTACTTGATAGAAAAAATCTTGCAAGAACAAAAGTTGGAACTGATATTTCTCTTGTTTTTACTATTCTTGATTTTCAAGTTGCATAAACGATTCTTTGTAATTAATGCAACGGCTTGAGAATCGAGAGATTCTCAAGACTATTCCTAAAAACAAGATCTCGCTCTGGATAGTAGAATAACTGCATCTTTAAAAAGAAAACTTGAATCATTGTAGAAAAAAAGAATTGGAGATTGATGTATGTTGAAACAGTGATCCAGTGATAAGAATAGTGTTGTAATTTGAATTCATAATTAATGAAGGAACACCAATGATTTTGGCATAACGTGTATGTTGTGAGATTCAGCGTTTAACAGGTAACTATGTTAAGAGGCCAGGGCCCGCCTCCCACACAGAGTCCTGCCTTTGCAACTAGAATAGGATTTAATTTTCATTTCTTAGTTTTTTTTTTTTTGTGTGTGTGCATATTTGGTACTGGTGTTAGAGTATTCTGAATCTGTGTTTAGATTGTTTTCTATAGTCACTTTGAATAGATGGTGTGTAAATCTCATGAGAATTGTGGTGTGAATAGAAAATTTGTCTTGTGAAGAAATCTCATTGGGAGTAATTAGATTTATTTTGCAAGTGTAAGGAAGATTTACATTTCTGTAATTAGATTCTTACTTCTACAATAGTGAATAGACTTCATATTCTGCAAAAGTAATTAGGAATTTCTTTTTTGCAAAAGTAAGTAGGAATTTATTTCTGCAAGTAGATCAAGATTTCTAGATTAATGAGTTTGATTTATTCTGAATTAATTGCAGTTTTCATTGAGTCTTAGTCAGTGTGTTCAATTCAATAAATCTAGTGAGAATTCTTTCCAGAGAGTTAGGAATTGTTTCAAGCATGATTTTTGGGTGCTAAGTTCATATTCTTTGTGCCTAACATAGACAGTGCATGGTTGCTTTTAAATAGCAAGACTTTCTTGGGTTGACATTAAATGGATTGTGAATTTTAGTTGTTGAATTAAGTAGACAATTAAAGTAGACAACATTTTTAGTGAGAAGGAACAAGAAATTGTGAGCGGTCACTTGCTTATTTATCTCTAGAATTCCATAAAATGGAATTGAGTGGTTTTTAATGAACAAGGTGGTACTCACAAATAGAAGCCATGTTGATGTTGAAATTTGTCTAGTGAGTAACAAGAGTAGACATAAACAAACCCAGTGAAGCATTTGACCAAATTCCAAAGGGGTTGGAATGGAGATGCAGAAACATGCCAAAATCCTTTATTCCAAGAGTATTTTGGGGGATTTTGGGGATATTTGATGGATAAAAAAGGACCTAATATCACCAAACTAGAAAAATTATACTAGTCAACATTTTGTTTCCTCGATAATTCAGATGACTTTGTTGTATTGAAGACTTTCTAGTTTTGCTCCATTTGAGAGAGCCATTTCAGATAAAAAAATTCCAAGTCTCG